>JADHKP010000002.1:672127-688462 GCA_019925385.1 Raffaelea deltoideospora
CCCCCCCGCGCCCCCCCCCCCCCCCCCCCCCCCCCCCGCCCCCCCCCCCCCCCCCCCCCCCCCCCCCCCCCCCCCCCCCCCCCCCCCCGCCCGCCCCCCCCCCCCCCCCCCCCCCCCCCCCCCCCCCCCCCCGGCTCTCTCTCGCTACCTATATAGCTTAACCACAGAGCGCAGCTTTTGAGCTCAGTGGGAATCTTTCATGTTAATGTCGTTTATTGGCCTAAACAAACAGTGCAGTCACTGTAGCATTCGATAAGAGCGTAAATCCATGCTAGCACAGTTCTCCGGGCAGGCCTGGAACCGCAAACCAGACACGCCAGGCATGTATAAAAGTGCTCCAAGAGACAGTAGAGTCAAGCAAATATCATGTCCGGAGCACCGGACTACCGAATAGGCGAAGAGGCGTGCCGTTGCGCTATACGTTTGACACAAGAACCAACACTCGAGAGAGACTTTGCATGAGACAAGACCAGCTCAAAGGAGGCCGGAAATAGACGTCTCCAAGACAGAAAACCTGCGGAGTTGGGCGGTTGCGGATGTTCACAGACCAGAGACGAAGCACAGGGGCCGATCAAAAGGAAAGGAGAGCGAGCAGGAGAAGAGTTGTAATGTAGGCGACGAAGCAGGCCAAGAAAACTGCAATGCATGACCTCGACGGAAATGCATGCCTCAACGGGAGCAGTGGCAGACACTGAAGTGGAGTTGACAGTTTATATCACGTACACGCACTTGGACAAATGGTGCTATGGAGACATTCACTTTCTTTTTGCCCTGCTCGGCCCCTCGCCTATGGCCGATGATGAGAATCACTAGCGCCGGGGGCGAGAGAAGCGCGTTTTTGTCGACTACCCCAGTTTGATAAGGTCGGCTCTGGCTTTTGTCCACCCTTGTACGGGAATATCCGTTGCACTGCTCCGTTAGCTGGGGCGGCTCTGGCTCGCTCATGGCCCCAGTGCCTTTCCCCTTGCTCGCTCGGCTCCATGCTCTCCCACCGTCTTATCAGACGACTGCCGACGTGACTCACCGCGTGTTGATTTTACACGCAGACTCCCGTGGCAAGTCCCGAGTCTCTTGCTTGTTTTACGCAGAGTCCCGTGCCCATGTTTCCGAGTCTCTATAAATGGAGTCTGATGTTGCGTCGGTTGCTGGACTCACCAGATCATTCAAAACTTGAAATATGTAGAGCGTGAAAAAAAGAAGATAAAACTTTACAAAGGCGTCGCCTATATTGCATCGAGTCGAAGAAAAACGAAAAAACGTCGTCACACTTTGCACGTCAACCATGAGCAGTACAACGACACAGACGACGTCTGTGGGCGGCGACAAGGCGGAACCGACACAACCGACCAAACCGCTGAAGCTCACGCTGGTCAACGGCAAGACGGTCGAGTTCTGCTCCAACGAAGCCGTCGAGGCCGACTACGTGCCGGTGATCGACGTCGCCCGCCTCTACAGCCCCAAGCTCGAAGACCGGCAGGCCTTGGCCGAGGAGATTGGCCATGCAGCGCGCAACATTGGCTTTCTGACGATCATCAACCATGTGCGTGGCGCTGCTGGGTGACCGTCCCGTCCCGTCTCGTCTCTCTTCCCTTCCTTGCCACCCCACGCTGACAAGAACTCCCGACAGGGCATTGACATGTCGCTGGCCGACGGCGTCTTCGAGCAGGCCAAGCGGTTCTTTGCTCTGGACCGCGAAAAGAAGATGGAGGTGTACACGGGGCTGATGCCGACCGAATACATTGGCTATCATCCCATGCAGGAGTACAATGCCCACGGACTCAAGTATCAAGGTATGGTCTCGAGCTGCATGCCGAACACAGTTGACCGCAACCTCATGCTTGGCCATGTGACTCCTCCCCATGTCTGTTGTTGCTTCCATCTAACCCCCTCCCCTCCCCCCAGATCTCTACGAGGCGTTCAACTGGCACTACGACGCGGCCATCGACCCGGAGGCGCCGGACCCGAACCTGCCGGCCGTCAACATGTGGCCGACGGGCCTGCCCGGGTTCCGGACGGCGCTGTGTGCGTACCAGGCGGCGCTGCTGGGGCTGGCGCGGCGGCTGGTGCGGGTGTTTGCGCTGGCGCTGGCGCTGCCGGAGACGGCCTTTGACGCCATGGTGGCCGTGCCGGAGGCGTCGATGCGCATCGTGCACTACCCGGTGCAGCAGGCGTCGCGCGACGAGCAGAGCGGCATCGGCGCCCACTCGGACGTCGAGCACTTCACCATCATCACCCAGGACAGCGACGGCCTCGAGGTGCTGGCCAAGGACGGCCGCTGGGTCAAGGTCCGGCCCGTGCCCGGCGCCTTTGTCGTCAACATTGCCGACTGCTTCATGCGCCAGACCAACGACGTCTTTGTCAGCACCGTCCACCGCGTCATCAACTCCGACTCCGGCCGCGACCGCTACTCGTGCCCATTCTTCTTCGGCCTCAACCGCAGCGCCCTCATGACCCCCATCCCCTCCTGCGTCACGCCCGAGAACCCGCAAAAGTACCCGGTCATGACGGCCGGCGAGTACTACCTGTGGCGGACGACGCGCCAAAAGTCAAATGGCCAGAAAGGAAAGGGGTATTAGGGGGGAGGGGGGGGAGGGCTGAGGGAGAGAGTGTGTGTGTTTCAAGGCGCCAGACAGAGACGCGAGAGAGTTCAAGGCGCCAGACAGACGCGAGAGAATTCAAGGCGCCAGACAAGACAGACAGGAGCAGCACAACATCGAAACCAAACACTGAGACATCCATAATGACAAAAACTCAATCCTATGGAATCTGTACATGGCCAAAACAGGGCAAAAGGCATCTTACAAGCAAGCAAATCAAGCAACGATCAAACCAAAGAAGCAACACAATGTCGTAAAGTCCAAACGTAGCCGTGGCGTACCAACCAGCATTTTTTTCCAGCCTCGATCGCCTGCAGCGTTGCACAGTAAAAACTTCATTCTTGGTATTGTCTTCTCGGGTGCCCTCCGTATCCCTGTAACACCTCTGTCCATTTAGCAAGCCGGCCCTTCTCGCGTCCTTCAATCGTCACGGCCATTGACAAGGCGAAAATGACAAAGGCTGCCCAGCAAAAGCCTGAACCCCCCGAGCCCAAAATGTCTGACCCCCCCGACGACCACCGATATTCCAAGAGAAAACAACCATTTCCGGACCTGTGAAGTCGACCGCATCGCCATGCCATCTTGCTGCCTGTCTTCCAACGAAAGCCGCGAAACATTCGACATCGAAACGTCGGCTTGGGCAAAATATGCCAATTTTCTAGACCGTCTAGTCAAAGACGGGAAAAGAGACAGAGGAGGGAGAAAATGAAGGGAAGAGTGGACGACAAAGACGACAAAGAAAGAAGAGAGAAAGACGGATGCTCAACAGGGCAATGGAGAAAATAGGTTGTAGAAGGAAAAAAAAAAAAAAAAATTACCAGTAACGCCGGTCGTAATCCCGTGGGTATCCGCCATCCCGGGCATACATAACATCACGGGGAGGGAAATCGCGTATCTCGCGCACGGGCGGCGGTGGTGGGAGGCGATCGTAGGGAGCCCGAGGGTTGGCATAGGGATCGTTGGGCGGGTAGTCGCCGCGGCGGTATGGTTCGTCATAGCGAGCACGCGGCGGCGGCGGCGGGTAGTCGTCGATGGGGGCGCGGCGCGGCGGCGAAGGATAGCGCATGCGGTCGTCGTAGTAGTCGCGCCGCGGACCGCCGCGGTCGCGGTAGCTGTCGCGATAGCCGTCTCGGCGGGGGCTGTAGCCGTCGCCGCGCATGGGTGGGGGTGGCCGGCGGTCATAGTCGTCTCGGGGTCCGTAGGGCCGGCGGCCCTTGGGCGAGCGAGATCGGCCTCGAAAATCCCGCGGCGGCATATCCATGTGTGTCTTTGGGCGGGCGGGTGAGCGTGAACGAGCGCGAAGAGACGGGAAAAAAAGGAACAAAGAGAAAAAGGACGACAACTTACAGCAGCAGTACACGAGACAACGGCGTCCCTGAACTCGGTGTTGTGTAGCTTCTCAATGGCAGCAGACAGATCCTGAGCTGACTCAAACTCAATGGAACTAGCAAGGTGTTTTTTTTGGTTAGCTGGAGGACAAAGAAGGGAGAGCGGCAAGACATGGGAGCATTTGAGCCGAGTAGGAGCTGGTACATACCCCTCGCCATTGCGGTTGGTCTCGGAATAGACGACCACCAAACCCGTCCCGCGGGCAAAGTCTTTGAGATCCTGTTATTCCAGAAGCCAGTGTAAGTTGGGAATGTCCAGGACGGCTGTCAACGTAGTCTCTCAGCGGTAGTAGGTAGAGTGCAAAGGTGGTGTGAACAGGCCAGCTCCGGGGGCCACGGATGCTTGCCACGGGTCCAAGCAGCTCTTCTTCCTCCATCAGAGGGGCTTTCCCCATACTGCTCTGGTCTTCCGACAACGGGCTTTCCCCATCCTGCTCTGGTCTTCCGACAACGGGCTTTCTCCATCCTGCTCTGGTCTTCCGACGACTTTTTCGGTGTGGCCTTGACCCTAATCCACTGGTCTTTTTTTCCCGTGCCACTCCTCTCCCAGTCGCCTGTCCATCCCATCCCATCCAGAAGGCCAGCCGCAAGACGACACGGGGGAAAAAAAGCGGAAAATAGACCACAGACCAGACCGAAAAGCCACACATGGGAAATCGCCTCGACAAACAGAAACCGGGACCCAAGAGCGAAGGAAACACGGACACAGAAGCCAAGCTGCCGCCGAAAATCGACGTCCGGGCGTCGTCCAGAAAAGAGCGGAGAGAGCGGACAAAGAGGACCAACATGACGATGCAGTACAGGCAGGAACGGAGCGCGACAAGGTGAGGAGAAGCAAGACAGAAGAACGAGACACATGGAAGGTGGATTTGTGGAGAAAGAAAAGAGAGCAAGCATGTTCAACCGACCTGCCAGCTGGTGTCACTGGGGAGCCCAGTGACGGTCATGCGATGGGTGGTGCGTCGCGGGCGCGGTGTGGGGCGTTCCTGGTGGTGGTGGTGGTTGTTGTAGTTGTTGTCACGCGGGCGGAGACCCCGGGCAAATTGGACGGTCAGGCGAGATCCCATAAACATCGATCCATCTTGGTTGGGTTAGCGAGCAGAAGGGGAGCAAGCGGAGGGAGCAAGCGGAGGGAGCAAGCGGAGGGAGCAAGCGGAGGGAAGGCAAGCAGAAAAAAACGGTAGCCAAGGGCTCCGGTCCTAGGAGTTCAGGGTCCAGACATACGGAAGGCTGTGGGTTAGCAGAGAGAAAGAGACAAGGGGGGGATTCATAAAAGAAAGAGAAAGACGGTGTTGGGACACTTACCAGGAACCACATCACGGGCGTCCATGGCGTCGCTATACTCGATGAAGCCAAAGCCATTCATCAGCTTAATCTCCTTGATATCACCCGTGCCATGGGCGGCAAAGTGAGCCTCGACTTGTGCTCTGGTGGCTAGGATGGGTTAGTGTGACAGAAACGAGCCGGGCAAAGAGACTGAAAGTCTGGGGGGGAAGCGAAGCGCAGGACAGCCGCCCAGCACATACCTTCTTTTGGAAGATTGCCCAAGTAGAGGCGCGTGGACGAGACTTCGTCGGACGGCGGCAGAGGCGGTGGCGGGACTGGCGTAGACATGGCGGTGGGTGTTGACATGACGAGAGCAGGTCGTGGAGGGAAAGAAACGGGGAACTTGCAGAAGAATACGTTATCCGAGCTGGGAAGAGGCGAAAGAGCTGAGAGAAAGAGAGCAGCTGAAAAGAAGAGGAGCTACCGGTCGAAAACCAAAGAGGCCAAAAAACGGAGCAGAAAGGAGGAAAAACGAGAAAAACGAAAAAAAAGAAACAAAAGAAAAACAAAAACAACAAAATTAATTTGCGCCCCCGCAATGAGGAGAGTCAGCAAGTGGAAAAGAAAGGGCAAAATAGCGAGCAAAAAAAAGGCAAAAGGACCGAGCAAAAAAGAGACGGTGCACTTTCTCTCGTTGTGCAAAGCCGATTTTCGGTCTGGACGAGTCTGTGAATGAGTATGTCCCGACGATGTTTTTCTTTTTTTGCTTTTTTCTGTGTTTGCGGGAGATTTGCAGTCTTGCCCTTCAGATGCAAAAAAAAGAGCACAAGACGACAGCTGGGAGGGAAAGAGCGCGAAAGCCGCCAGAAAAGGTGGGGATGCTGCGAGCAGAGAGGAGAAAAAGGGAAGGCGCCACGGGGGTGGGTGGCAAGCTGGCGAGAGCAGGCGGTTGGGCAGAAATAAACTGGGGCCTGAATGGGTTGGGCGAATCAGGCGTTGGCGACAAGGTTAGGATGCAGCGCCACGAGTGTACAAGGACGAATGGAGTGTTCGTACTGTTCGTACAGTGTTTACGGGGTAGTAATACGACGTCCGAGTACGAGCAGAGGCAGGATGTGACACTGAAATTCTTTACACAGTGCACAGATTTTACGTCGCACGTGTTCCGCAATAATATCCATATTCCATACTCCATCCTTTATTGAGACACCACATTGTGAGACTGTGGTACTTTTTGCGCGTACCCAGGGAGGGCTGAAGGGATCGGGCCAGAAAGGCGGACTGATAGGCAGATGGTGGGACGAAGCAGCGAGCTTTTCTAAACGAAGAACTGCCGGTTGATGCCCAAAGGGCCAGAGAGTATGAAGGATTGTCGATGGCAAAACGATGAAAGACGGACAGGATTGAGAAAAAGCCATGGTGAAATGGCGGCGCAGACGAAAGGAATGCAGATCACTTTTATGTCTCGGAAGAGCTATGATGAAGCAGACGCTTTTTGCTGGGCGACGGCAGTCTAGACCGCCAAATGGAAGGGGTAAATGCGATTAAGGCTATGCTAGGGATCTCCATCTCCAATTTTATTTTCTCTGTCTTTTGGGCTGGGGGTATTATACTCCGTAGAACAGAGCAGTCTCCAGGGTGGAGAATGCGGCGATTATGCATCGCCAAAGAGAATGTCGACGATTTCGTCGAGGATGGTAAAGGCGAGATGTGCGCTGTAGAGGTTAGAGATGAGAAGACGAAGATGAAACAGAAAGCGTAACCAGCGAGACGACGAAAGGCAGAAGCAAGACATGAAGTAGAATATGCAGTAGAAGACGGGTCAAAGAAGAGAAGAAAGAAGAAAAAAACAGAAAGGGCAAGAGAGAGGGAAGACGGTGCTAAACTGGCAGAAGAAATCAAAAGGACAAAACACAAATCATGACAACACAACAGAACAGACGATAACACTCAACACAACTCAACACAACTCACTTTAGTCGCCGGTTGTTAAAGGTGGCAAAGATGCGGCGGCTGGCGGCCTGGGCGTTGGGCCGGCCGACCACGCTGCCGGCCAGGTCGGGCACCAGGGTGGCCAGCATCAGGCTGGCCTCGGTGCGGGTGTGTGCTTTCTGGGCGGCCGTCCTGGGGGCCGGGGGCTGTGGCGGGCGCGACGGCGACGGCGATGCTGATGTGGGCTTGTCCGAGGTCTTTGTCTTGTCTTTTGACTTGGTCTTTGGGTCGTCTTTTGGTTTGTTTTTGGCATCGTCTTTTGGCTTGTTTTTGGCATCGTCCTTTTCGTCCTTTGACTTGTCTTTTGACTTGTCTTTTGACTTGTCTCTGGCCTCCTCCTCCTCCTCCCCCTCTCCCCCAAACAGGCCCTCCTGCAGCAGAGCCAGGGCCTTGAGCAGGGCGTCGTCCTGGACCAGCTGGCGGGCGTTTTCGCGCAGCTTGCGCTCGATGGTGCCGCCGAGCAGCTGGTGCAGGACGACGACGACGGCGCGGCCGCGCAGCCAGTTGTTGCCGTCGCGGTGCAGCTCAAAGACCTCGAGGAAGAGGTCGCAGATGGGCTTGACAAAGGGCTGGGCAGCAGCAGCGGCGGCGGCGGCCGCAGAAGCAGAAGCACCAGCCCCAGTCGCCGTGCCAGACGTGGCGGATCCGGCCGGGCCGCGGGCTTCAAAGGCGGCCAGCTCGGCCGCTTCGGCTGCGGTGGTGGATGCCGAGACAGAGGAGGACGCGGCGGCGGCAGCAGCGCCTCCGCTGGCGCTCTTGGCCGCCGCAGTGGCCGACGAGGTCTTGGCCCGGGCGTCGCCGCCGCTGCTGCCGGCTGCCAGCAGCTGGCTGGTGGCGGCGGCCAGCAGGCTCTGGCCGGCGACGGACAGCTGGTCGAGGACGGGAAAGTTGCCGAGCAGGTCTTCCATGCCGTCGGCGACGGAGTCGTAGAGGCGCGACATGACGTCGCGGCGGTCGAAGCCGGGCTGCGGGGCAAAGCCGGAGCCGGAGCCGGCGCCGGCGTGGGCGGGCGCGAGGCCGATGGCGCGCTGCGACAGAAAGGCGCGCAGGTCGCGGCTGCGGCACACATCGGGCAGCAGCAGCAGGGCGCGCAGGTAGCGCTCGAGGGCGGCGCGGCGCTTGTCGAGAAAGTCGGACTGCAGGCGCATCATGATGACGACGCGGCGGCGCGGGAAGTCGAGGGCGCGCACGGACGGATAGCGGGCGCGCAGCCGCTGGTGCAGCGCCCAGAAGGCGCTGTAGCGCCGCGACACCACCCAGGTGGCCTCGGGCAGCGTCTGGCCGGCGGCGCGGTGCACCTCGATGATGTAGACGGCGTACTCCTTGCCGGCGCCGGAGCCCGACGAGCCTCCTGAGCTGCCGGGCTCGCCGGGTTTGCCGGGTTTGCCGGGTTTGCCCTGTAATTCGTTTTCGCCCCCCCCCTCGCCTCCCCCGCGCTCGCGCCGCATCTCCACGCCGGTCAGCCGCACGGTGGCCCGGCCGTACAGGCTGCTGTCGCTCTCCTGCGCCATGTAGTGCTGGCGCTGCAGCTCCTTGCGGCGCATTTCGCGCTGCAGGCTCGCCTTGGACTTGCGCAGAATCCGCAGCTCCGCCGTGTTGTTGGTCAGCTCCGCCTTGCGCAGCAGCGAGTCCACCACCGCGTCCTGCGCGCCCAGCCGCGCCATGTCGTCGGTCAGCGCCGCGATGGCCTCGGCCAGCCCCAGGTCGCCCGGCGCCGCCGAGAGCACGCCGTCGTCGTCGTCGTCGTCGGCGTCAGTGGCGTTGGCGTCGGCCGTGGCATCGGCCGTGTCGTTGCCGTGAGTATTTGCCTCCGCAGCCACGGCAGCCCCGTGTCCGAGTCGGCTGCCGTTGGCCTCCCGACCGACGACGGCCTTGGCCTCCCGGCCCGCCGTCTTGGCCGGCCGCAGCGCGTCGAGGCTGCGCCGTCCGCCGTCGTGCTCGTCGTCGCCGCCGTCGTCGTCGTCCGACAGGTAGCGGCCCTCGTCGCCAAACAGATCGTCGTCCTCAAACACGCCAATGCGCGAGGCCGCACTCACCAGCCCCAGCGACGCCAGGCTCGGCTTGCTGCCGTCCTTGGCGTTGGCCAGCAGGTTGGCCTGCGCCTGCGACGGCGCTGTGGTCGAGGTGGTCGAGGTGGTCGAGGTCGGTGGAGCGTCCACTGATGACAACGACGTCACCGGCCGTCGCGCAGTCGCTGGAAATCCCCCCGGCTGGTCGAGCGATGTCCGCGGGCTGTCCGTTTTTGCAGCGGCGCTGTTGTTGCTGTTGATGCTGTTGTTGCCGGTCCCGCCGGCGTCGCCAAAGATGGTGGACGCGCCGTCGTCGCTGCCAAACAGCGATGCCCGCAGAGCCTGCGCCGTGGCCGGCCGGCTGCCCTCTTCCATGATGTTGGTCAGCGCTGCCTCGACGGCCTGCACGACCCGGGTGTCCGGCGGCGGCGGCGCCAGCGGCGGCGGTTCCGGCGGCTCCAGGCTCTGCACCGAGTCGGCCAGCGCGTCGTGGTCTGCGATTGTGGCGTTTGTGGCGTTTGTGGCAGCGGCGCCCCTCCCTCGCGCAAGAAACAGATCGTCGTCGTCGCCAAACAGCGGCGACGGTGTCGACGACGATGCCGGCAAGTCCAGAGACCGGCGCCCGCCGCCTGCCGGTGACGAAAACAGCGCGTCGCTGCTGCTGCTGCTGGTAGCGGTGGTGCTCCCGTTGGCCGAGAAGACGCCGGCGGCCGTCGTGGCCGTCGACCGCAGATCCGTGGCCGAGCCCGCCCGCCGGCCGGGCTGCAGTCGCGGCAGCAGCCGGCTGGCGGCGCTCGGCTTGGCTGCTGTCCCGGCGTGCGGCGAGCTAATGCCGGCCGTGCCGGCCGTTGCCAATGTCCGGCTCAGCGGCGGCGTCGACCGCCGAGCCTGCACAGCCGCCTGCGCCGCCGCCGCCGCCTGTGCCGCCGCCGTGTTCTTCAGCGACGCCTCCTCGGCCGCCAGGCACTTGTAGAACAGATCCGACGTCTTGAAGCGCCGGAACTGCGTGCGCTGCATCTCCGCCAGCACCGCCGTCTGGCACCGCAGAATCCCCTGCCGCGCCCGCCGGTACAGCCGCGGCGACGCCGAAGAGCCCGCCTGCAAAAACGCCCGCACGCCGCGCCGCGCCGCCGCCGCCGCCGCCGCCGGCAGCTCCGCACGCCCCAGGTACGCCTGGTCGATCTGCGCAAGGTCCAGCCGGTCTGCCTCTGTCCACGACGGCGTCGACGTCGTCGTGCCTCCCTCCCCTTCCCCTCCCCCCTCCCCCTCCTCTCCCCCCTCCTCCTCGTCCTCCTCCTCCTCCAGTTCCAGCGGATTGCGGAACCCGTCCACCACCAGCCAGAACTGCACCAGCGGCAGAAGCTGCTGCCGGTCCATAAACTCCATAAAGTACGACAGCCCCGCCGCATCCCGCAACACCTCCTCCAGGCTGGCCGTCTCCAGCCGCGACGCCGCCGAGCCGCCACTGCCGTCGTGCTCTCCTGCGTCCGCCGCCGCCGCCGCTCCTCCCTTCTTATCCAGCCCAGCCACGGCCGCCGCCCCTCCACCACCACTGCTCCCACTCCCGCCGCCGCCGCCGCCGCCGCCGCCGCCGCTGCTGCTGCCGCCGCCGCCTACACCGTCGCCGTTGCCGCTGCCGCTGACGCTGCTGCCTTCGCTGCCACGCACATGGTTTCCGCTGCCACTGCTGCCCGTCGCGTTGCTGCCGACGCCGCCGCTGCCGCCGCTGCCGCTGCTGCCAATGCCGTAGCCAGTCGCCAGGCCCGGCGGCAGATACCGCGCGTCGCCGCCGCCGGCCAGAAACTGCACTTTCTGGTCCAGCAGCCGCTTGCCCATGTCCAGCCGCCGCAGATACACCTGCTGCTCCTGGTCGGCCGCTCCCGCCGCCGCGCCTCCCGCCGCCGCCGACACCGCCTGCGCTGCTGCCAGCGAGTCTCGCTTCAGCTGGCTGGCCACTTCGCTGCGGAACCGCCGCGCGTCCGACAGATTGTTGACGCGCCGGATCGCCCGCACAAACCGCTCAAATCGCCGCTCGCTGTCGCCCGGCCCCAACCGCGGAAACGCCGCTGCTGCCGCCGCCGCTGCTGCCCCGCCGCCGCCGCCGCCAACCGCCGCCCGGCCCTTGCCCGAGAGCTCGCCCGGCTGGCCGCTGCCGCCCCCGTCACTCCTGTCGGTCTCCGCCGTCGGCTCTCTCGCAGCAACCGCCCTCCCTGTTGCTCCTGGTGCTCCTGCTGCTCCCGCTGCTCCTGCCGTCACCCGCCGCGGCGGCACCGACGCGTGTTGGTCCAGCGCCGCCCGCAGCCGCCGCACCGTCGACCGGTCCTGCAGCATGCTGCGGCCGTAGCTCTCCATCAGCTGGTTCCACGTGTCCGGGTCGGCCAGCCGCTGCATCAGCGGAAACAGCACCGCACACGCCACAATCTCCCGCACCAGCACCGCCACCGGCCGGCTCGCCAGAAACCGCCCCGGCAGCAGCGCCGGCAGCAGCCGCCGCCCCGCCAGCTGCCGCAGATACTCCTGCTGCACCAGCCGCGTGCTCGTCTCCGAGTACGACGCCGGCGCCGCCGGGTGCAGCCCCCGCTTCTTGCCGCCGCCGACGCCGCCCTGCTCCGCCGCCCCCCCCTGCCGCTGCGCAATCTCCCGGTACTTGACCGCAATCGCCAGGTCCAGCTCGTCCGTCTCCGTCACCGCCCGGCTCAGCGTCCGCCCCCGCACCGCCCGCTCCGCCGCCGTAAAGTCCCGCAGGTGCGCCGTCAGAATCGGCACCACCCGGCTCGTCACCACCGCCACCACGTCGTCCACCCCCAGCAGCCGCTCCCGCAGCCCCGCCAGCGCTACCCGCACCGTCGCTTCCACCGTGTGCGGGAACTCCTCGTTGACCAAAGGCAGCACCGCCGTCGCCGTGCTCGCTCGCTGTGCCGTCTTCTGCTCGCTTTGCTCACTTTTCTCGCTTTGCTCGCTTTGCTCGCTTTTCTCGTTTTGCTCCGTGTCTGCCGTGCTCGCTGGCTCCGTGGCTGACCGGCTCGCCTGGCTCGCTTCGTCTAGCGTCCCTCCTCCTCCCCCCGCAAACCCGCCGTACCACGACCAGACAAACTGCCGCAGCACCCGCTCCAGCAGCCCGTCCAGCGCCGCCGACACCGCCGCCGACGCCGGATACAGCGCCTCCCGCTTAAATCCCGTCTGCCGCGCCTGCAGCGCCGCCACCTCGCGAGCCCAGTTCTCGCCAGACGCAAAGGCCACCGATCGCCCTAGCCGCTGTTGTCGCTGCTGCCGCTGTTGCCGCTGCTGCCGCTGTCCCCTCCACGGAGTCACGGCCTCCGCCGCTTGCTCCGTCTTCTCCGCCCTTCCTTCTTCTCCGCCTCGCCCAACCCCGTCCCCATCTTCGCCATCGCCTTCGCCATCGCCATAGAGAGGACCCCGCACGCTCGCCAGCCCCAGCACCGCTAGGCCCACGCCCGCCAGCACCACGCCGACCACAATGCCGTGGCCTGCAAACCGGATCGCCGGAAACCAATGCGTCGCATAGCCCCAGGCCACAAATCCCGCCACCCCGGCGAAAAGCACGTCCGTCGCCGTCACCGCCATGCCATGCGCATGGCTGTTGATGTCTGTTGCTGCTGCTGCTGATGCTGCTGCTGCTGGTGGTCGTCGTCGTGATGCTAAAAGTCGTCGCGGCCCTGATCGTGTCGTCGCTGCTCGTCGTTTCGCTCGTCACGCTTATGCTCGATTGTTGTGCTCCTTTTTCACAAAATGGGAAGGCGCGTTAATCTCCCATCAACACCGCTGTGGACTGCTCATTTACAGCGGCCTATCAGCGAGCCCCGTCCCTGAACGACGGCCCGCAGGGTGCCACAACTTGGATGACTAAGTATTCTAATGTATTCTAATGCTTGGAAGGCTATATCCATATATGGACATGGCAATCACTCCGACCTCGTCAACTCTCAGCTCAGTATATATTAATATGTACACAACTGTGTCGCCATTGCGGTTAATAAAACTAAAGCAGGAACTAAACACAGAAATGGACAAGGAAAATTAAACATCCCCCGCGGTGCCTGTCTTCTGCCTCGAATCCGCCTTGCAAACTCTATGAAAGGGTCCGTCTAGATCTTGGTCGTCCCACTGCTCCGCCTCTCCTCCTTCACTTCTACGATTACACGACCGTATGCAACGCCTAATCTCCTGTGTATGCTGATGCTCAGGCCAATAGCGCGGCCGGTCGACCGCAACTCATAATGAGGTACGGCAAACCCCGTCCCTTTTTTTGGCTTTTTTTGGCTTTTTCACGTTTTCCCTGCATTCCTCATTTCCTTTGAACACATTCCCGCTTCATGGCAGATATCTATGCCTTGATGGCATACTTCCGGCGAAACATGTCGTCAATCTCTTCCAGATAATAGGTACCGCTGACAATCGTCGACACGTCGCCCTCCGGCTTGTAGCTCTTCTGAAGATGGGCCTTCTTGCGGAGATCGCACAACTAAATAGGTTGGAGAGTTAGATAAACCCAAAAAAGGCTAAACAGGCTGGAGCCTTTAGATGTGCAAAAGAAAAATGTGCAAAAACAAGCTCAAGGTCACCCTGCACTTACCGCATCGTACGTCTCCGGAGGCACAGCCCGACGAGCTGCCAGCCGTGCCGGGATATCCAGCACCTTGGACATCTCCTCGGTGCTGCCAACCACGCGGAAGGAGCAGAAGCTAGACGCCAGCCCAGAGCCGTAGCTAAAGAGGCCAATGCGCTTTCCCTGCAGCGCTGCAGAGTCGGTGAGCCCGATGATGCTGGCCAGGCCGCCCCACACGCTGCCGCAATACATGTTGCCGCAGTTCGTGGCAACCTGGATGCTGTTGTTGACGCGTTCCTGGAACCGCTTCTTGGTCAGGCCCATAAACGTCTTCTCCAGCACCTTGTCCGTAAGCGACTTGTCGTACGGCATATCGCGCAGCTCGGGCGGCACGTCGGCAAACACCTCGTTGTCGGGATTGGCCAGGTAGTCGTGGTAGAGCAACCGCGCATACGACTTGGCTACCAGCTTGCACGTCGGTGCGTGGAATGTCATGTAGTCGAAGCGGTCCAGAGCCACTTCGGGACCGTGGCCGTTCGCGCCATTCGTGCCGGTTGCGCCGGTTGCGCCAGACGCGCGTGCCTTGAGCGTGGCCTCGCGGGCGTTGTAGGCGCGGTATGCAGCATCCAGGGCCTCCGTGTAGCAGCGGACCGAGTAGTGGCCGTCGACATAGGGGTATTCGCTGGTCAGGTCGGGCTTGTAAAAGTCGTATGCGTGCTGCATGTACGTGCCGCGCAGGCCAGGCTCGAAAACGATGGGAGCGTCGGGGCCAATCAGCAGGGCCACGGCACCTGCGCCGCCCGTAGGACGGGCGTTGCCCTTGGCATAAAGGGCAATGTCGCCGGCGACGACAATGCCGTCACGGCCATCCCAGCCGCTGGACTCGACCCAGTTGATCGTGTTGAACACAGCATTGGTGCCTCCATAGCATGCGTTGACAGTGTCGACGCCCTCAATGTTGGTGTTGTCGCCAAACAGCTGCATCAGCACAGACTTGACCGACTTGGACTTGTCGAGTATCGTCTCCGTGCCGACCTCGAGGCGGCCAATGGACTTGGGGTCGATCTTGTTCTTCTCAAGCAGGTTCTTGGTGACCGTAAGGGCAAACGAGTAAATGTCTAAACAGGCCAATTAGTGCTCTACTCGGCATTTACGTCGAATGTCTTCCTGTTTTTACACAGCTGCCGCCTCCATGCCGCTCCTTGTAAAGTTTCCTGCCGTCTTAAGCTGCTTACCTTCGCGATCATCACAGAAGCTCATTTTGGTCTGGCCAAGGCCAATGGTATATTTTCCAGCGCCGACACCGTCGAACTTTTCGAGCTCGGACTGCTCCACATACTACACGGCAAATGTCAGTTCTATGGGATGCCAAATACATCGTAGGGTCAATTGCTGCGAGAAAAAATAGGGACAGAAAAGGACCGAGAAAACAAAAAAAAAAAAAAGAAAAAGAAAAAGAAAAGAAACGAAAACAAGCGAGGGGCGGGAAGCTGATGTAGAAAGCAAAAAACGGCATGCCACATGCAGAATGCAGAATGCAGAATGCGCGGGGCAAGGAGAGCACGACACATGTGCACAAGCCGCAGAATTGTGAAGACGGCGAGCAGAGCAGAGCACGCAAAACGTTCAACTCTTCAAAGCCGGCAGAAGGACAGGACAAGAGCACGCGAGCATTTGACGACAACATACCTGGCTGGGAAAATAAAGCTCAATGGCCTTGATGCCAATGTTCTGAGGGCGGGCAGCCATTGTGAGAGACGAAAAATAGGTAGGGGTTCAAGAAAAGGTCGAGGAAAAGTAATTTGGCGTTGAAAAGAGAAAAGTGAGAAACTGGAAACTCGGAGCTGCCAGTTGAAGAATTGAGCAACCTAGGAACAAAAAGAAACTGCAAATGAAGCTGTCAGCGGTGGCCTTCTCCTTTTAATTTATCGGGGTTTTTTTTTCTTTTGTCGTTTTTATTATTCTTTGTCGCTCTGCTGCCCCATCCAACAAAGCCAGTGCCGGAGAAAGGAGCCCAACAGGTTCACCGCCCTTTTCTTGGCTTTAGAGGCGTATTACAACCCGTACGACGTTGCGCAATTCCAGATATGGTGGGTTAATGGGCCCCACGTCGCAGCATAACGCCGTCAGTGGCGGGACAGCCATCGACCTGATGGGCAGCACAGCAGCTTAGTGCCAAGCATGCTGCCGCTGGCCAGCCACAAGGAAAGTGAAAAACCCCACCAGCCTCTATCGCAGCGGTATTACTCCGTCTAGCCATTCAAAACAGGGGTTCGAAGCCGACAAAAGCAAAGACTTCAACGTCGAAGAGAGCTGCAAGCCTTTGGCTTTTTGCTTGGATGGAGGAGCCCTTGACAAGTGCAGTGCCGAACGGAGTAGAAAGCAAAAAAAAAAAAAAAAAAAAAAAAAAAAAAAAAAAAAAGGCGAAAAAAAAAAAAAAAGAAAAAAAAAAAAAAAAACAGTCAACCGTGCCACATGCCAAAAACACCCATTGTTGCGGCCAGCGCGGCGGTGAC
>JADHKP010000002.1:688472-928879 GCA_019925385.1 Raffaelea deltoideospora
CCTTTGGTTTTTTTTTTTTGTGGTGGCCCCATGCACACTTGTTCTGCCCAACGCCTATAAAAAAAAAAAAAAAAAAAAAAAAAAAAAAAAAAAAAAAAAAAAAGGCGTACATACCTGAAACGGCGAAATTCGCGTGATGAAGGTAAAACGGCGCAGATAACAACGAAACAGAACAGCCAATACAAAAAAAGAAATTAGATACGCTCCTCCGTAACACTGTGAGAAGTACGGAGTAGTGGTCCTAAAGAGGTGCAGATTGGTGTGTGAGGGCGGGAAGGTTTGCTGGGGTTGAGTATAACGTCGTATTCCTGACTTGTGCATAAATGGGCGTGGCTGAGAGAAGGGGGGAAAAAAGAGGAAATTTGACGTTTGTGCCAACATTTCTTTTTTTTGTTGGGATTGGGAGCTTCAACCTTGACATTCAGGGAAAGTACGAATAAGGATACTACGACCTACGCCGTTAGTCGCAATAATACGGAGCACAATCTTAAGACTTAGCCGCCACAGGCTATTGTCCGCCGAATATGGAAAGACCGGTCGCCGCGTCACATTCTCGGTTTACAGTTTTTTACTCCCCGACCTCTGTAATAATTCTCACATGCAAAGTATCGCACTCGTACCTCGTGCCTGCCCGTGCTAGTTTTAGGGGTCCTTTAGCTTGCGGTCTAGTAAGATAAGCTCTATTGATACGAGTACCCTTACGGAGTACTTCGTGCAGAGGAAAGAACGAGGCGATAATGCGCCACTCTTGCCCTAAATATTTTTTGTTCCTGCCCCTATTCACCAGTCTCACGCGTAAATTGCCTGATCACCTTGCAATACCATACAAAGGTGGCGCCTTCCCAAATGCTCTGATAAGCCGCGTCACCATGGACTGTTGTGCGGTATTGCGGTGCACTCGTATGGGGCATTACGGAGTACTCGTAGTGCTTTCTTCTGCCCGACTATCGCCAAGCATCTCTGACTTTCTCTGTTCCTTTCGTCTTTCGTAGTCTACGATTCACCGTCCTTTGCAGCCTCGCCGTCAGAGCCGACAAGGCCCAGACTCCATTGCCGCTGGTTGTCGCCCACAAATGCCGGGCAGCTGTCTGTCAAGACGCACGGCAGTCAGCAGGCCTTTTCCTCGTCACACATGTCACAGCTTAAAAAGGGTGGGGAGCGTGGCCCGGGGGCAGGATCAAGCGAAGACAAAAAGACAAGCTGTGAGGAGAGAAACACGGGAAAACAAGAGCTGTACGGATTACGGAGTACAAAGTATTACTCTGTAATACTCAATGCAAGAGCCTCATTCCGGACTTCTACAAATGCTCATTGGCTACACATTTCACTGTTTCTCTCGCCAGGCAAAAAAAAAGGGGGGTTAATAAGACATCACTTTTGACAAAGCTCAAGGATCGGCTGCCTGGAGGATTTTGTTGAAGAAGCTCCTGCTCGTTTGTCATCCATGCATTATCGCTCTTTCGCGGCCCACTTTCATCACCCCGCTCCACATGTTGCCTTTAACATGCACAGCTCCGAATCTGGGCGCAACCATTCCAAGCCATCATAATGCCAGGCGACGACGAGGTGCAGCCGCCTGTCCGACCTGGTGTTTCTAATCGCCGTGTCAAGTGGCCTCCGATCGGCTCGTTTTCTCGATGTCTTTTCACGACTTGCCAGCGGAGCTCATCCTGCAGGTGGCGAGAGGGCTGACGCCAGCCGACCTTTTGCGGTGTCGTCGCGTCAGCCGTGCGTGGAAGGCTGTTTTCACATCGCCGGACATCTGCCAGTCGCTTGTGCGGATCCACTTTCCGCTGTGCCGCGAAAGCCGGCGCTGCCGCAACGACGGTCGGTCGGCGGTCGCGTCAGCAGACGACGACTGGTCTGCCGTTTTTGCCATCGTCGCCCGGCGCTACTACAACCTCTGCCACGGCATCCCCGACCGCATAGAAAAGATCAAAACGTACGACGTTGTTCTTTTTGTTTTTTGTTCTTTTTCTGTCCCTTTCTAGCCACTTTTTTTTTTTTTTTGTTGGGTGCCAAACTAACTGACCCAACCCATTCACGCAGTCGGTCCAGCACAGCCTGTTATGATCGTCCGCATACCAGTGCTGGAGCCTACATTTTCTCGCCGGCCGATTCACAGCCCAGCAACCCCGCCTATGAGCTGTACCCCCGCGCCCTCAGCTCGAATCAGGGCCATTCGCCGCAGTGGTGTTACGGCGCGGAAGAGGGGCTGCTTCTGTATGTCTCGCCCGATGCGTCTCCTGGCTATGCAGACCATTCGTCGCTGTCGCCAGCAGCAACGCATGGCCAAACAGACGAACCTTCGACTTCGACTCCTCCCAACATGCTCTGTCCGTACCGCCTTCGAGATGTGGCCACGGATTTGGAGGCCGTCGTTCCGTTCAACGTATCGGGCAAGATTATGCGCCGCGTGCGCATCGCCGATGGGGTCTTGGCGTTGGAGTGGGCACAAATGCGGCCGAGGCCTAGAAATTCAAAAGAGCACGAGGATGCTGATTACCAAAGGTGGAACAGCCTTGAGGTTGACGGCAGCACCAGCAGCAGTGCCGGGCGCACGACATCCTCCACTGACCCCGGAACCGGCCATGATGGCGTTGACATGATGAAGGCCCAGTATGAATGCGCATATGTGCACATGGTCACGCTATTTGACATCGTGCCGTCTCAACCCCAAGATCAGCAGGAGCTGGAGGAGCTCCGAGGCAGACGTGGTTTGTCGCCGTCATCGCCGTCGTTATCGTCACAGCCACCAACACCCACCGGTTCTTCATTCCCTTCTTTTCCCTGGAAGATCGCCCGCCGCGGATCGTTTAAGCTCCTCCCCCTAGGCGTCGGCTCGCTGGCCAACTTTAAGTACTGCTCTACCCACACTAAGTCCCACTATGCACTGTTCAATTTCGTCCGCAGCCCAACGTCAGCGCCCACAGGCATATGGGTCTGGGATACACGGACGGCGCCAGCAACGTCGGTAGGCAGGGGTCCACCAGGACCAGCACAGGATTCCCGCCCCCGAGATGCGCGGTGGCGGGGAAGCACGCCGTGTCGGCCAGCGCGCAATCAGCAGCGTCTGGGCCGGCTCGTGGCCCGAGTGGTTGGAATGGCAGAGCTAAGGTGGTATACTCCACGGATGGGGCAGCGCTCCCATTTTCTGCGTTACATGGCCCTGGACGACCGCAATCTATATCTGTTCTTTGAAACGAACGGCGGGTTTTTCGAGACCGGCGACGAGCGTTACGCGCCGCTTTATCCTGGGTCTTCGGTGGCCATTCCGCTGATTCCTCCAGATCGCGACGGCGACAACGGCCAAGCAGCTGCTGGTCCATCCCGGCAGAACCAGCAGACACCGCAGCAATGTCAGCAAGGTCAACAGAATCAGCAGAGCCGGGCAGGGCAGGTCCAGACTCAGCTGGAGCAAGACCTTGAGCAGCAGGCGCATCGGCGCGACCAAGGCCCGCAAAGCCTGCCGCAGCCTGCCGCTCAGCTGCCGATCTACGGGCCCATCAGACGGATGTATTGCTGCTGTGCGCGCAAGGAGGTCTTCGGCCGGCCATGGAACAGCCAGTCGGCAGAAACCCTGGGGCTGCAACAACGCGGCTACGGCAGCAGAGAAGCGAGGAGAGACGAAGAAACGGCGGCAGAGGGGGACAACAACGCCGCTTCTTCAACCATCCTTTCATCCCTCGACGTTGCCTATTACTCTGACGCCGCCGACCCCGGCTCCGACGACTCGTCCAACACCGATCCAGATCGACCCCCGGCGTCCTCCTCGGCGATCCCCTGGCACTTGCGGCCGCCATGCTGGCGTCACGACCAGTGGCCATTGCTGACGGTTACCCACGTGGTCGACATGGCAGCCGGCGTGCGCTTTGCCGCTCGCTCGCCGCAGATTCCCTACCACCGGGTCTGTCATCTTCTGCCGTTTCTGGCCGTCGAGATTGCGGACGGCGTATGCGACAGCACGTGGGCCAGCCTGGACGAGCGGACGGCGGCCCGTCGAAAAAAAGCCAAGGATACGCTGCGGAGGGCTGGCAGCGGCCACCGCGGCAAGGAGAACAACAAAATTAAAGCCTTTAGCAATGATGACAAGGACAAGGGGGCAGAGGGCGACAACAACGGCGAAGACGGCAGCATCACAGACGGCAGCTCAGACTCGGACTCGGACGTGGACGACATGTCCGCCGTGCTCTTCACGGCGGAGCCGCCAGGCCTGCGGCAGGTCCGGATGGAGAGGCGCCGCATGCGCAAGGCCATGATGGGCTCGGCCCTGCGCCGCGAGCCACGGCCAAACGGCAGACGCGTTCGGCAGATGCAGCTGGCCGGGGATGAACGGTGGCTCATCGGGCAGGACAGCAAGGGGAATGTGTCGATTGCGCGCTTTTGACAATGAGCGAGTCGGCGTCTGCGTCGGGCAATCGATTCTCTCTGGCTGAGAATCGTGCTTGCAAAACTACTTGTGAGCAGAGAGAAAGCTGTGTACATCGTTGCATTCAATCTTCTTTCGTGAGGCTAGGCCAAGAGACACATGTACATGTCTCGGATATGATCTCCGATTGATCACGCACACACACGCACAAATACAAAACAAAATGCACCGTCTCGAGACAAACTCAATCTGGATCAGAAACTGGAAGAATAGACAGATCAATTCTGTAGCATTGTACACGCGCCTGACGCCGAGCTGTAATGGATCCGTAGCCGCCCTTCTAACTCGTGTCTCTCTCTCTGTCCTCCAGCACCGTATCCTCTGCGTCTTCATCGCTGTTATGGCCCAATTGTCCAGCTATTCTCAGGGGGGGGGAGGGGGGATCCTCCAGGGCTGTATCTGCCCTTTTTAGACGTTTCCTGTAAACGAGAAAATACTAGATGGAGCCGTCTTGTGTTCTTTCTGCCCCCTCTCGCTCATACTCGTATTCTTGGCAAAGCCGGCGACAGAAACCGGCAAAATAAAAAAAGGGTTTCCCTCCCCACGTCCGTCCAGTAAGCACGAGAGGCAATACTCAACTAAAAAGGCCGCCCGTGTCTCCTCATGACGGCACCTCCAGAAAGCGGCCGTAGTAGCTGTCCAGCCAGCGGGCAGCTTCCACGCCCGACTCGTCGAGGCTGGAGTCCCAGCGGTTCAGCGAGCCGACGTAGCCGTCGGGACGCACGTTGACAATGGCGACCTCGCCAGGACCCAGGCTGCCAAGCCACTTGTTGGTGCACAGGGAGTGGCGGGTGTCGAGCTCGGGCACGTCGTCGAGGTAAAAGGTCCAGCGGCTGTTCTGGAGCAGCGGCGGCAGGTCGGAGATCTCGATTTCGCTCTTGGGCATGGTGGCTGTACTTGTTAGGGGGGAGAAAGCGAGAAGCGAGCGAGGAATGTAATATATAGACAGAGGGGGGGGCTGAGAAGGCAGTTAACTCACTGATCAAGGCAAAGGTAAACAGGTGGCTGACCGAGGTGTAGCGCTCGGGCCGCAGGTAGATGTCCTCGGGGGCGGGCAGGCGCGGCTGCAGACCGTAGGAGATCTTGGCGGCGGCAGAGAGGCGGTTGACGAGCGAGTCGGCGGCGGCAATGGCGTCGCAAAAGGTGTCGAGGAAGATGCGCGACTGGTGCACGTCCCACATGAGCAGGTAGATGCGGAACTGGCCGAGCATGGGGATGTCGAGCTGGACGTCGACCGGGTTGGAGTCGAGATAGCGCGTGACCTTTGCGGGCGGCAGCAGACAGCCGGGCTTGGCATCGCCCATGACCCAGGGCGGCGGCAGGGCGGCCTTGGCGTCGCCCATGTCCCAGGCGGGCGGCGGCGGCATGGCGCCAGCGGCGGCGGCAGCGGCGGCGGCGGCGCCGGCGGCGGAGGTGGTGGCGACAGGCATGTTGAGGGCGTTTTCGCCGTACTCGGCGCCGATGCCGGAGATGAAGCGCACGTTGGTCTTGAAGTTCTCGGCCAGGGCGACGGCGTCGCCGCCGGCGATCTGGTTGGCGTGCTCGTAGTCAAAGTTGACGAGGTCGAGGGCAATCTTGCGGCGCTCCTGCTCGTAGCTCTGCAGCAGCACGGGCTTGGCCAGGCCGCGCACGGCCAGGTTGAGCTTCCAGGCCAGGTTCCAGCCGTCGTGCATGGACGTGTTCATGCCCTGGGCCGACTTGGGCGAGTGGGTGTGGCTGGCGTCGCCGGCCAGGAAGGCACGCATGTGGCTGTCGCAGAAGCGGCTGGCGACGCGCTGGCCGATCTGGTAGCGGCCAAACCACTCAATGTACTTCCAGCGCACGCGGAACGGCGCCATGATCTCGCGCGCGCGCTGCATGACAAACTCCTGGCCCAGCTCGCGCCGGTCGCCCTTGGGCCCGCTCTTGAGCTCGATGTAGAAGCGCGTCATGTTGCGTTCGCGCGGGATGATCAGGATCGAGCCGAGGTCCTGCTGGTACACCAGCGTCTTGGACCAGATGTCTGGGAAGTCCGTGTCCAGCTCGCCGTCCAGCACGCCCCAGACCGCCGGCTGCGACATGCCCACGGGCTTGGCCTCGGGGATGCTTTTGCGCACTTTCGAATGGGCGCCATCGCCTATGCGTGTGAGTTAGTCAAGAATTGGCACACAGTCTTTGTAGCCCCTAATCCATCCAGCTTGCTCTCCCAGCTTGCTCTTCCAACTCTCAAAAAGGTTTCCCTCCACACTCACATCCAACAAGGTACTGTGTCAGCAGCGTGCGCCGGTCCTGCGTGACGTTTGTGCGGCAGTTGACCTGCAGCGGGCCGGAGCCGTTCTTGGCATCGCACACGCTGTAGGACTCAAAGGCGGTGTTGCGGCGCACGTCGAGGCCACGCTTCTTGAGGTCCTCCAGAAACAGATTCTCCACCATGCCCTGGTGCACCAGCAGAATGTAGGGGTCGAGCACGTCGATGACGGGCGGGTAGTGGATCTCGCGGCCCAGGCGGTGCAGCGGCGCGTCGGGCGTGCCGCGCCAAAACGAAATGTCGTAGACGCGCACGCCGCGCTGCAGCAGCGGATCGGCCAGCCGCATCTGCCGGAACGTCTCGATGGTCTTTGGCTGCAGCCCGTCTGCACGGCCCACCGGCGTCGGGTCCGCTCGGTCGTCGATCACCTGCACTTTGATGCCAAAGCGCGCCAGGTTGGCCGCCGTCATCATGCCGGCCGGGCCGGCGCCCACGACGCACACCTGGCACACCTGCGGCGCCTCCGGCATGCTGCGCAGCATCGTCAGCGGGTCCACGCAGCTCTCGGCCGTCATCGACGCCGCCACGCTGGTCGGCACCGCGCCCTCCATGGGCACGTCGCCCACGCTTTGGTCGTCGGTCTTGGCCGCCGCATCTTCAAGCACGGCGGGCGCCATTGCTGGCGGACTTTGGCTGGGCGCCAGTTTGTGTCTTGGAGAGGGGGAGTGGTGAGCTTGTGGTTGCGGTTGTGGGGGTGGTGTGTGTGTGTGCACACACGCTGCTTCTGCTTGTTCGAGAGTTGAGGTCGCTGTTGGGGGAGAGAAGGCGGCCCACGAAATGGCGCGCTGCCGGCAGCTAATGGCGCCTCTCTCAAACAAATGAACCGACTCTGCTAGTTTTGATAGGACGGGAAGATGCTCCGAGTGTTCTTTTTCGGTGCTGTGCTGTTGTGTTGTTGTGCTGTTGTGTTGTGATTGCTCGTTGGCGATCTGCTGCGTCGCCGTCGGTCGAATTGCGATTTTTCGATCGGCGAGGCAATCGGGGGGGAACAAGGCTATTCACGGGGACTGCTAAAGTTTCGGCGGAGTTTAGCAACTGAACCATAGGCCAATAAAAACTGGAGACAGTAGCTGGCCTGTAGCGGGGGGCAGGTAGCAAAGTATGAGCTTAGCGGGTCACTAGCAGCCACAAGCGCACTGGAGAAAATGTTGCAGGAGTGTGGATGCCAAGCAAGGAAAAAGGGCAAAGGAGAGGAGTAAAGGGGACCAATTGTGGTGTGACTGACAAATCGGCTGTTTTCCACGTAGGCTCACTGGGCGGCGTTTCCTGGCGATCGCCACTATCCTGGCCTCTATGCTTTTTTGTCTTGATGTCTTTTTTCCGTTGCTTCTTTATGAGTCGGGGAGAAGGGGAGAGGTGGACGAAGGAGAATAAAAGTGGAAAAGCCAAATACAAACGAAAATGCAGAGCAGAAGACAGACGGGAAGGTGGAGCGAGAACAAACAAACACACACAAAAAAAAAGCGAACAGAATTGGACCCGGGGCAGTATTACTTTGTAGAAACAGATGATATAAAAAAAGAAGAATGACAGGGATAAACGGTGAGAAAAAAAAAAGGAAAAAATGTGAATTTTAGATAAACTCAAAAAAATAGCCAGATATACTTTCAGGAAAAAAAAAAAGAATTGGAAAACAGAAAGAGTCAAACCAAAGTGAAAAAGTCCAAAGCAGAAAGAAGCTCACAGACAAAGCCAACAAGGCAACAAGGAGTAGAAAGCAGGCCGAAAAGAAAAAAAGAATGTACACAGGCCTCTCCTTGAGTCTTTGGCTGCGTACGATGCGGAGGATCATCATGCTGCGGCCTTCATTCGATTTCAGAGTCGATCGGCTGATGTGGTCTGATTTTTTTTTCTGGCTGCCCTGTCCTGTTGGAGAAGGGGCGCCTGGGCCCCACGCTACGGCCTGTGGACTTCGCGCCTGCCACTCTGTGTTGCTTATCGCCAGAATCGGCTCTAAATCGGGCAGGGTTGTGACCAGCCAGAAGCCGCTTGCGCCTGCATTGCTCCTGCCACAGCGGGGTCGAGGCAAGAACGGCCCCCCCTTCCCATCTTTCCTCTTTAGAACATCAGCCCATCTGGTGTGCTGGCGCACTCTGCAGTCGTGCCACTATTTTCTTCGTTCATTCTTTATTATACTCCGAATTACAGATCTGCAGCATCGCTTCCTATTTGCCTTTTTTTCGCCGCCTTCTCATCCGTGTGTATGGGCTGCAGCTCAATTAGGCATATTTATTCCCATTGGGTGGCTTGCAGTCAACGGCCAACAGCGTTTACAGTCATATGCCGCGTTTTTTGCTTGGACTTTCACTCGCGCTGGCCTGCGATGTAATATGACATGGCAGACCCAGGTGACATTGCAGAGAGGTTTGCTGTTCATTCCGTGGCTCAGAACAGCAGATATATCGTTCGGGGCGTTACGGGGTACGAAGTATTACTTTTTTAGCAATCTTGACGCCGAGAATGCTGCTGGACATTGGAGACCGCTTCGCCTGTCTGGCCAAGCACGTCAATCATGGCACAGTGACCCCTTACGGAGGCAGGTGGTGAGAAAAAGGCCAGTAAATTTATTACAATAAAAATAATGGGATAAAACTATGCTAGGCATCATAACATTCGTAGCAGTTGGCGAGCTGCCACTTGCTCGTTTCTCGTTTTTGGTTTCTGTTTGCTGTTTTTTGCTGTTTTCTGTTGTTTTTTGCGGTTTGCTGTTGCTGTTTGTTGTTGCTGTTTTCTGTTCATTGTTTGCTTTTGTTGCTTCTGTTTGCCCTGTGTCTTTTCGGCTCTGCTCTCCTTCCCCATCCCGCTGATACCTCCTATCATGTGGCCAGGCTGATGCCGCTGACAACGGCCAACAGGCCGGCCACCATCGCAGCCATGCTTGGTGGCTGCCTGCCGGCATTGCTGCCTCCGTTGCCCAGGCCGTCTTTTGGCTTGGCCTGGCTTCGCAGGGGTCCCAGACCCTTGCCGCTGGCGATGCCGTTGCTGGGGACGGCGTCGATCTGCGTGGCATCGCCGGGCGCAAATAGCACGCCGACTGCGTCGGCGGCGGTCGCATTGATCACATCGGGCGGCAGCACGGGATTCTCGAGCAAGGCGCAGGGCGGACGCGTGGCGATGTGGCCGCCAGAGGTGGCGCTGTCGATCCGGTTGGTCACCGAGATGGGCAGGTCGAAAATGGTGTAGTAGTCGACGTTGTTGAGGCGGAAGTTTTGGCGGATGGAGATCTGCAGGGTTAGCTGAAGCCGGAATGCCAGGTCTCTTTTGTCTTTTTGTTTTCGTGCTTTCTTGCTTTCTTCTGGCTTTTTTTTTTCTTGCTTGCTTGCTTTCTTGCTCGCTTTCTTCTTCTTTCTTCTTTCTTCTTTCTTCCTTGCTTTCTTGCTCGCTTTCTTCTTCTTCCTTCTTCCTTCACTCTACTCACATTGTAGATGCCCCGAGCGCTGCTCGTCGTGGTCGGCGGCCCGTCGCCAACCAGACAGTCGGGCCACACCCAGTTGACATGCTTGACGCTGCTGCCTGGCTCCTGCTCCATGATGGGCCCCAGGCTGGCGCCGCCGCCGGTCTCGGTGCCGTTGCTAATGGTGAAGTTGCGGTTGGTGTCGTAGCTGTACAAAAAGATGGTGATGTTGAAGATCTGGCTAGGACTCGACGGATCCACTTGAAGGGGCAAGCGCCCGTCTGTGGTGATGTCGAGGGCAACCTGGAGAAAGTCTTTTTTCGGCACGTTAGCTTGTGGTGTACCTGATGGATTCTCTGTGAAAAACAAGCTCCCTCAGAAAACAAATTCTCTCAAAAAGACAAGTTCTCCCACGGAAAACAATACAAAGACCAATGCTGACCTCCTCCTAAAGGCGTGCCTGGCTGGGGAGCATCAACAATGGCCAGGCCCGGCGTGAATATCTGGCCGCCGGCGACGGTGAACTGGAGTGCTCGTGCTGGCATTGCCAGCAATGCCAGAGCCAGCCATGGCACGAGAAGAAGCCAACATGGTACGAGGACGAGGGCGGCTGGCCGCTGCTGGCCTCGTGGTGTCGCACCGCCTGGCATTCGAAGGGGTCTGGTGGTTTTTATTTGGTGGCGTTTTGTTCCCTGGCGTAAGTCGTAATACTACTTTTGTGCTGCTGTTTACTGGCCAGAGCCGCATCTGTCGCTGTTCTTCTTGTGCGTATTGTCCCATCGACAGTCGTGAACAGCTGAACGATTCACACCGGCTTGGACTTGGATGCTGGCCGAAAAACTGCCAAATACTAGCTGGCAGGTTCATACTGCTGAACAGCGAGAGACATAAGAAAGAGGAAAATGGAAGAGGGGGGGGGGGGGGGGGGGGTTACATGTAAAAGGACAACCATGACGGAGTGCTACGGAAGCAGGGGGGGGAGTAACCCGGTCTTCAAGACAGCGAGGACAGGACAGCAGAGCCTTGTACAAGTGGACGAGCTGGGAAGAGACTATGGCCAAGCCGACTCACTTCAAGGGGAAAGACCCCCCAGGCGAAGCGGGAACTCCAACCAAGGCGAAAACCAAGAATGAAAAAGGCATCATGCCCATTGAGAGCGGCAAGTGGTGGGATGAGAACCGGGAATCCATTGCGCCTGGTCTAGCCTGGTGTTCAACGCATTGGCTTTCGTCCCATTTATCTTTTATCTCAAAGCATAGAGTACTACTGCTTCTTTGCTTTCTTGTCGTCATTCTTCCCAATATCTTTGTCTCCTTTACCCCCTCTCTCTCGCTCGACGGTTGGGTTTGACGCTACGGTGATCTTTCCCAGTAAAGGCCTTAAAGGCCTGGCTTCCAGGGCTCCCTCAACCATAGGATGCTGGCCTTTTTTTTTTTTTGAAAACCCAGGCTTCAGCAGACGAGGCCGGCCTTCCCAAGCTTGTGGATCTGCCGATGAGCAGTATGAGCCAGCCAAGTAGCGCGTGGTGAGACAGACCCAGACAAGGTTTCTGGCCTGGTCCTGGTTCCAGGGAACTGGAAGTAGCGGGCTGGTTGGCCACAGTTCGACTTCTGGGACAGAGAGGAAGAGGTAAGAAGAAGTACTTTTTAAAAAACAGCGAGGGAGAAGAACAGCAGATGTGAGAACCAGGACTCTCCATCACACTGCTTGTAGCCCAGTTGGGTGGCCGTCATGCAAGCCATGAGCGACGATCGGAAGGTGGCGTGCCGGTGGGTTAAGAACCCAGACACCGGGGAATGGCCAACAAGGGAGGGAGACAGAGCATGAAGCGCCAGTCAAAAAATGAGGATCAAAGAACACACACCAAAAATGCAAAAAAAAAAAAAAAAAAAAAAAAAACCCACACAAAAAGTCTGGTTTTCAAATCAAGGTGCGTTGACAACAGACTCTCTTCCAGCAGGACTCCCCTCTCAAACAGATGACTCCGTTACAATGCCATGCAAATGACTCCCTTCTCTGCATTGCTCCGCACATGGAGCTGTGACGCATGCTGATGCACGATCCGTTTCAGCAGCAGACGGTTTTGCAGACACAGTGGAGCCAGCGCGGAACGACCCGCCCGGCTTCCTAATTGGGCGATTCGTATGGTGATGAAGGGACAGAAAAAAAAAAAAAAAAAAAAAAGAGCTCACAACGTTTAAAATACAAATCGGCCACGCCGTATCAAATCGGCCACGCCGTATCAAATCGCCCACGCCGTATCAAATCACCCACGCCATACCACGCAGCTGCACAGCTGCACAGCTGCACAGCTCACGCCGCCGCACCGGCCACGGCGCCGGCCAGGGCGCCGGCCAGCGTGCCGACGGCCGGCGCCACCGACTCGTGGCTGCGCAGCGTCAGCACGGCGGCCTGCTGGGCGACGTGCACCAGATGTTCGACGCGGCCGCCCTGGGCCAGGCCGGCCACCAGGGCGCCCAGAAAGGTGTCGCCGACGCCGTTGACGGAGACGACGTTGGCCACGTGCTCGGCCGGGGGGAACAGCCGCATGTAGATTCCGCCGACCGGGAGCTCAGGAGCACCAGCACCAAAACCAGCACCAGCACCAGCAGCCACCGGCGATCGCACCAGCAGGTGGGCCTCGGCGTCGGGCTCGCGCAGCAGAGGGTCGTCGGGGCGCAGCAGCTTAGTCAGCAGCACGCCGTCGGCGCCCAGCTTGGTGAGCAGCGTCGGCACATACGGCAGCAGCTGCACGGCCTGCACGGGCACGCCGGCGTCGGCGAGGGCGGCCGAGGTCATCCGCACCACGCGGTCGCGCACGCTGCCGCCGCTGCCGCCCAGGCCAAGACCCATGGCGTTGATCACGGCGAACCAGGCCGGGTCGTCGGTCAGGTGCCGGCCCGAGCGGGCGGCCGCAGCATGCATGGCTGCCAGCTCGTGCTGGTTGGGCGTAGCGAGGTCGACGAGCGGCGTGGGGAAGCAGGTGCCGAAAGGAGAGGGGCTGCTGCTGCTGCTGACGCTGCCGCTGCCGCCGCCGCTGCCGCCTTCGCTGTCCTGGAAGAGCCGGGCCGCCTTGGCCACAGACACGGGCTCAAACGCGACCTGTGCGCCGTGGCGGCGGCCGGCAGCCACCCAGCGGCGCAGGCCGGCTGCGCTCCAGTTGGCGTCGACGACGAGCCAGCTGGGCGCGGCTGCGGCCACGGCCGAGTCCCAGAAGACGCCAAAGCCGCCGGCGCGGCGGCTGCAGCTCGCGCTGTCGCCGTGGTGGCGGCCGCCGTGGTCGTGGCCGTGGTCGTGGTCGTGGGCCGTGAAGATGGCCATGTCGGCCATGGCCACCATGAGATTGCGGTTGGCGTCGTTGACGGCCACGTAGTGCGCCGTGCGCGCGCTGCTGTAGTGGACGCGGCTGAGCTGGCGCACAAAGACGGTGTCGAGGCCGTTGTCCTGCATGGCCGACAGGACGGTCGAGCCGGCGCTGCACTGTCAGTTGGGACAAGGACGTGGAAGAAAGGGAGATGCACAGAATCGGAGACCGCAGAGCCCTTCCAACATTGCAAAAAAAGAAAAAAGAAAAAAAAAACATAGAACATCGCAGGGACCCCAACGCAGAACATCACAGCCCCCCCCCAAATCCTCCTCCACTCACACGTCGTCGCCCACGAGGCTGCAGAGCTTCGTCCGCGTGGCCGGGCTGATGCGGTGGGCGGCCAGCGCCACGTTGTGGCCGACTCCGCCCACGGTGGGCGTGATGGCGGCCGGGTTGGAGGTGTGCAGGCGCGGCTGCGGCGACGCCAGAGCCGTGCTGCTGACGCCGTCGCCCTCGTAGTCGCAGCTGAGGTCGAGGGCCACCGATCCGGCGACCAGGATGTCGGCCTTTTCCCTGTGCTGGTGCGCCGTTTCGGTCGTGTCGCTGTGTGGCGGGGCCTCTTCAGGGCGGCCGGCCTGCTCGGCCGATGGCTGTTTGACGGTTAGACAAGTAGACAGGTAGACAGGTAGACAGGTAGACAGGTAGACAGGTAGACAGGTAGACAGGTAGACAAAGACAGACTTGTCACAGGTTGAGACACAGAGTGGGAATCGAGATATTAGAGTGTAGAATCCTGATCCAGATCTAGAGTCCAGCCAAAATCCAAAAACAGCAATCTAAAAGTCAAACCCACCAGATTCAAAGCCGACACGGCCGCGGCGCTTCCAACGGACGGCATGTAACTGCATTGTGAGCCTGGCTCGACCAACGAAACGCACTCCTCCTCCACTTCCTGGGGAATCCGCCCACGTCTCATTACCTGCTGCGGCCTCCGCGCAGCTGCGCGCTCAGCTCGACGGCGATGCGTGCAGCGCGCGCCACGTTGGCCTGCACCAGCGCAATGTTGGCGGCCACGCTGCGGCTGTCGGTGAGCTGGCGGATGCGCCGCAGCACAAACGGCGTGTTGCGGCTGCCGGCAAAGCCCTGCTCGGCGGCCTCGCGCACGGCCTGGCCGATGGCCGCGTCCATCTGCTCGCGCGGCACCGCAAACTCGGCCGGGATCGGATTGGCAAACAGCAGGCCCGACTCGATGCCCAGCCGCTCCTGGGCCAGCACGATGGCTGCCGCCTCGGCCTCGGAGCCCACCACGGCCGGCGACGCAATGCCGCTCTCGCGCGCCCAGAAGGCGGGGAAGTCAATTGTCCGCTGCGGCTCTCGGCTGCTCTCGGCGCCGGCGCCGTCGCTCGCCCGCGCCGCCGCCGCCGCCGCCGCCGCCTCGTCGTCAAACGTGCCCACAAACACGCCCTGCGTCTCCAGATACTCCAGCGTCGCCGCAATGTCCAGAAAGCCCTTGCAGCCGCTGGCCACCACCGCCATGCGCGTCCGGCCCAGCTCCGTCAGGTCTGCCGACACGTCCAGCGTCTGCTGCCACCCCCGGTGCACGCCGCCCAGCCCGCCCGTGCCAAACACCCGGATTCCCGCCAGCCGTGCCAGCACCATCGTGCCAGACACCGTCGTGCTGCCGTGTCGAGAGCCAGAACCCGCCGCAAAGCCGCCACCTCCCACCACCCGCGCAAGGTCCCGCCGCGACGCCTTCGTCGCCCCCTCCGCCACCATGCGCGCCACCTCCTCCCGCGAAAGCCCCACGGTCGCCTGTCCGTCCAGAATGCCCACCACCGCCGGCACGCCTCCGTGCTCCCGCACGATCGCCTCCAGCCGCAAATCCACCCCCAGCGCCCCGTGCGTGTAGATCGTCGACTCCAGCGCCACCACCGGCCCGTCCGCCGCCAACGCTGCCCGCACCTCCTCCGACACCCGCAGCAGCGGCGCCGTTCTGTGGCTGCTGTGGCTGCTGCTGCTGCTGCTGCTGCTGCTGTGGCGGCGATCCAGAAACGATCGGGCCGCCAGGGCTCGAGACCGCCGCATTGTCATGAACCCGCGCCCAAGCATGCAACACCCCGTGCTCGACACGGTCGGCCGCCACAATGGCAGACGCAAAGAGCGATTGGCAGAACACACAGTCGACATGACGGGCAAGCGTGCTGTGAGAGAAAATGGAAGCTGAGAGAGGAAAATAGAAACAAAATGCAAAAAGGGCAGCGGAGATGGCCGTCGAGGCAGGAGCGAAATTGTCGTGATTGCTTAGTCACCATGATACGATGAATGGCAGCCACGATTGCGGACATACACCGGAACTGGCTCGGGTTCCGCCGACGTTGAGTATCAGACGATACGAAGGGCATCAGGGAATACGATAGATCAAAGGGAAAGACAGAAAATATCTGTTGGTGGAACAGTGTGGCAATGGTCCTTGTTTCTGCCGGTGTCCTTTATTTGTACGTGAATAAATAATTAGGGCGTACGTGAGTAAATGTTAACTGAATTATTAAAACACGTTTCTTTGGTTGACTTTCAAGATCCTTCGTACTTTCACTTGATGTCCATCTCCTTTCCTTTCATCTTTAGCTCTAATCGGATGCTCCTGGTTCCTGTCGTCGTCAACTGCACTCATCCCAGCCGGCAGGTCTTCTAAACATCATCTGCAATGAAGGAGTCGTACGAGTGATTGTTTTGAATCGCGCAGAGATTCACATAAATTCAGACTGCTGTCCACAAAGAGCTTACAAGGCTCACAGCGCACACGTCATTCAGCATAAAAATAGTATAATATCTAGGATACATCAACGTCTTGCTTTCTGAATGTCCTTTGGAGACCAACAAGACATCCAGCAATTAGAATATTCCACACACAACAAGAACAAATGAGAGCAAAGAATCACGCCATTCTCTCCATGGACCACGTTGGCCTGGTCTTTACATGTTCATGACCTTGCCGTCATCGCCCGGCAAGCCCGTGAGCCCTTCAGAGATTTATATTAGCATCGTGAAGACGGGGCCAACGGAAGAAAAGACTGGGGAACGGAAGAAAAGACGGGAGAGCAGCAATACTTACAGCCGTCAATGTCCTCCTTGACCATGTTGCGGACCTGGCACTTCTTGGCCTCGTCGATGGACTGCGTCTTGAGCGTGCCGCACTTGGCGCCCATGCAGCCGGACTTGTCCATGGCCTTTTGCAGCGAGTCGCCCTGCCAGCCAAAGACATAGTCGGCGTGCTGGGCGTAGCCGAGCTTGTCGCCGTCGCTGAACATGAAGGGCTTGCCGTCGGCGGGCCAGATGCTCTTGTCGTTGAACTCGTCCGTCTTCCAGACGACCTCGAGCATGATCTGCGGAATGCGCACCGGGTGAGTCGACGGGCAGTTGCCGCCCAGGCTGAGGAACGAGGCCGGGCCGCTGACCGGGTAGGCAACGTGGTCCTGGTGGTTGGGCGAGTCGAGGTTCTTGCCGTCCCAGCACCTGTCTGCGTTAGTGGGGTCTAGGGGGCTTTGAGTGTAGGAGAGTGCGGGAGAGTGTACTCGTAGAAGAGTTGGGATAGTCCAGGGGAGTCTGAGAGCACTCACGTTGGGAACAGAATGTTGGACCGCACGCCGTAGCACTGCTTCTGCGGGAACTCGATGGAGTCGATGGAGCCGCCCTGGCACGGCGCCGCCGTGTCGCCGCCAAAGTTGGGGCCCGTGTAGCAGCGGTAGCAGTTCTGGTACTTGAGGTTGGACGGCGGCGTCGTCTTGCGCGCCGCATCGCCCACGAGCATGCGGAAGCCCGGTTTGAAGGCCGTGATCTTGCCCGGCGCCGCCGAGACATAGTACACCAGCACGCCGCCGTCGATCTTGGTGCTGAAGTTGTCGCCGAATTGCAGACTGGATCATAGTTAGCTTTGTGTTCTCGCTTCGCTTTCTTTTCCTCGCTTTTTTTTCCTCGCTTCGCTCGTTTTTATTTCCTCGCTTCGCTCGTTTTCTTCTCCTCCTCGTTCGCTCTTTTCCTCCTCGCTTTCTTTCTCGCTTCGCTCGCTTTCTTTCGTCTCCTCCTCGCTTTCATCTCACCCCCATCCCACTTACGCTGCGCCGCCCTGCTTCACACGCTTAAAGGTGCCGTTCTTGGCCCGGAAGTACAGGTTGGCCGTCCAGTAGTTGGAAAAGTCCTCCGAGAACTGGCACGTCGTGCACGTCGCCAGCTTGGAAATGTCCGTCGACGGCATCGTGGCGTTGAAGGCGTTGCCGCCCACCACCTGGTGCACGTGCGGCGACGGCAGCAGGCCCGGGTTCACCAGCGGGTCCAGCCGGTCAATCACCACCTGCGGGCAGCCAAACCGCAGCATCGTCAAGCCACCGGCGCCACCACCCTGCGGCGCGGCCTCGGCCGCAACCGCCAAGAGAGAGAGAAGAGCGGTAGCCCGCAACATTGTGTTTCTGTGAAAAGAGACGCGTCGTCGAGTGGACGTGGACCTGGATGTGAACGTGGACGTGGACGTGGACGTGGACGAGGACGAGGACGTGCACTTGCTCAGCTTGTGATGGCCTCGAAGATGGACCAAAAAAGAACGACGAATCAAGGGAGCCACAGAGCAAAAAAATCAGGAGGGGAAAAAAGGGAAAAAGGAAAAAAAAAACAAAAAAAAAGCAAAGCAAGAAGAAGGGGGCCTGCTGGTGTCAACCTCGTCCTTATGAATGCCACCGGGGCCAGAGAGCCCAGCCCTGGTCTCTGCCTGGCCCAGTTCTATAATCTGCTCTTTTCATTTTGCCTCTTTCTTCCTGCTTCGTTGGTTCCTCCGTGGCCTTCGCCCCTACTACCGACTACACGACATGCCGGGTGTCGAAATATCGTCTGCTATATTGACAATATCCAGGGTAGAATGCTAGAATAAGAACAACATGGAACTATACAAACATCTCTTGGCCCAGCGTGGTAGCCGCTCGTGCGTGGTTTTGTTTCCTCGTTTTGTTTATTATGGAATACTCCCTGCTCAGGTTCCTATTGGCCCTCGCCTTTCCCCCAAGCTGGCGTTGCCTTTCTTGCCCAGTCTGCTCAGATGACGGGCCTTGTGGCTAAAGTGCCCGGGTTTTATCCCTTCCCCCATATATCCCCCATACATCCCCCATATATTCCCATATGGCCCCATATGGCTCCATATACCTCCCCCATATCGCGATGCCGCGACATCTTCTTCGGGCTTCTATACACGAAAAGACTTTAAGCGTGGGCCTGCGTGCGAAGAAAGCGGTTTATGGGAGTCTTGACAACACGAGACCGACGCTGATTTGCCAGGGCCATAAACGCCACCCTCCCATGGCAGACAGCGAAAAAGCATTTTCTGAACTTCCTTTTATCCAGAGAGCAAACATCTTGGCATTGCAACTTGTATATGGCCACACAGAGAGCAAGCATCTTGGCATTGCAAATTTGTATATGGCTTCAATTATCAGCGAAAAACACGGCAAACAAGCCATGGCCAAGGTCTGACTCAGGTCACGATTCTGTTCTGTCTCTTGGCCTCATCCAAGACCGTCTTTTTTCGCTTCTTTTTTTTTTCTCCCACTTTGTCTTTTTTCCTCCTACTTTGTCTCGTGTTTTTCTACATCTTCTTCTGCTCAATATGCCTCCCGTCTTCGGCCATTTTCCATCACCCAGACCCGGCTTGGAACTGCTTCAAACGGAACAGGAGCGTATGGCACTTGTCATGACGTGCTCTTCTTGTCTGTTTCTCTAGTATGAATGCCTGCTTAGCCAGTTACTGCTTTCTTCGGCACACTGCCGGGGCTCGGTATGATACCACGCGCCCGTCTGGACCACTTGGCAGCGGCGTGTCTCTCTCCCTTTTGCTGCCGGCTCTCTACAGGAGAGATGGAAATAGAAACAGAAATAAGGCCGAGAGAAGAAATTGGAAAGAAGAGAAAGGAAGGAAGATGAAGGGGCGGAAACCCCACAAATAAAGTAGCAGGCGAATTTTCCAGGCGAGTTCGGCCACATGCCATTGCTCGCCTGCCTGCCTCTGCCACCCCCAGACAAAATCTGCCGTGATAGAGGAAGGAGAGGCAGGCCCCACAAGACGGCATAGCAACGAAGAAACAGACTGACATAAAGAAAAATGGAACCTGAAAAACGCCACGAACGGCAATCGCGGCGCATGCCGAGAAGGATATATAGAAGAAAAACAAGTGACCCCAGAAGATGGGAGGAAAACAAGTGACAGCAATAGAAGAAGCGGACTGAAAATGCGATACCAACCCGCCAACGGCAAAAGAAGCTCTTCTTTTCGGGGGGCCACTGTGGCCCGTTCATAGTCTTTGATATCTTGTTTTCATGAGCTGTAGCTTTCTGCTCTCTAAGGCCGAAGACTGGCTTACTGTGTACGGAGTAGCTGGTGCTAGTCACGTGCATGGCGTGCTCACATCAAAGCAGCTTGCAGACTGACGCTTGACATTTTGTTTCATGAATTCTACAGGTTAACAAGATCAACCAGGAGACTGCAGATTCGCTGCATTACGTAGATCGTACTGTTGGTATATGACAGAAGGAAAAGCCTCTGGGTAGCTGGGGGGATAGGTACAAAGTACTTCGTAAACCCACATTTTAGCTTTACTCTGCACAAAAATGACTAATCATCTTATCGATAAGAAATTTTGTGAAAAAAGCCTGGCCCAAAAAAGTCGAGCCAGAAAAAAAAAAAAAAAAAAAAAAAAAAGAGCCAAAACCAAACACGAGGGGCGAATACCAGTTTTTTTGCAATGGCGACCGCAACAGATGTGCCAATGCGCTTTGCCGACGCGGCCGAGGCGGCGTCAGACGCGGAAAGCTCGGAGTGGGAGATTGGAGACGAGGACGCGATGCGAGACCAGGTGGCCGAAACGGGGCTGCAGCGAGAACAGGCGCCGACCAGCATTCGCCGGCCCGGAGCCAGCAAGGCGGGCGGCCAGAGCCAAAGCCACGGGTCTGCGCCAGATCAGAGGCGGCGGCGGCCGGCGGTCGAGAAAGACGCAGAGGAGGAGGAGCTGGAGCGGCTGGTGCTGGGCGACGCCTCGGCGTTCCGGGCCCAGCTGCGGCGGCCGAGCGGCGACGCCGACAAGGACGGCGGCATTGCCGGCGACTACCTCAAGGCGTTGTCGCTGGGCGGCGGCTTTCTGGATGGGTTGGACACAGCAGGAGCGGCTTTGTCGACGGCGCTGACACTGGCCGATGGCGGCGAGCAGGACGACGACGAAGATCTGGCGGAAGAGGACGACTCGAAGCTGTTTTTCACAGAAGAGAGCGGCGACGTGGGCGTGGGCATGGCCCTGGGCCTTTCGGAGGCGGCCGCAGACCGCGAGGGCGGGCCGGATGGCAGCGGAGCAGCAGGGGCGGCGGCGGCGGCGGCGTGGGTGGACAGCGACGACGAGCGGCTGTCGGTGTCGCTGGCGACGGTGAGCCGGCTGCGCAAGCTGCGGCGGCACGTGGACGAAGACGTCGTCAGCGGCAGCGAGTACACGGCGCGGCTGCGGCAGCAGTACGTGCGGCTGAACCCGCTGCCGGCGTGGGTGGTGGAGGCGCAACGGGCGCAGAAGGCGCTGGCGCAGGCGCGGGAGCGGCGCAGAGAGCGCAAAGAGCGCAAAGAGCGAAAAGAGCACAAAAAGCGGAAGAGCCAGCAGACGGGGGGCCGGAGGCGGCAGGGCGGCGAGGACAGCGACGAGGAGAACGACAGAGACAGCGACGGGGACAGCGACGGGGCTGGCTACAGCAGCGCCGGCTCCGGCTCTGGGTCCGGCTCCGAGTCCGGCTCCGGCTCCGAGTCCGAGTCCGACGAGAGCATCAGCGCCCAGCCGCTGGACGCCTTTTTGCGCAGCGCCAACGCGATGGCGGCGTCGAGCCAGCTGGTGGTGCAGCAGCAACAGCAGCAGCAGGCCGGGACGACACAGCGGCGGCGGCTGCGGCTCCGGCCGGAAACGCTGGACATCCAGCGCACGCGCGACATTGCCACGCCGCTGGGCGGCCCCGTGGGCTCGCTGGCGTTCCACGCGCGCCACGCGGTGCTGCTGGCGTCGGGCCCGTCGTCGGAGCTGCAGCTGCACCAGGTGGCGCCAGCGGCGCACCCGACGCCCAACCCGCTGCTGGCGGCCGTGCGCGTGCGGCGTATGCCGGTGCGGCGCTCGGCCTTTGTGGAGCTGGGCAGCAGCAGCAGCGGCAGCAGCAGCAGCCAGGTCGTGTTTGCCGGCCGCCGCCGCTACTTTTACACCTGGGACCTGGCGTCGGGCCGCGTGCAGCGCATCACCAACGGCGCCGTGCTGGGCCACCGCCTGGAACACCGCACCATGGAACGCTTCCGCGTCAGTCCGGCCCTGAGCAGCGGCAGCACCCACATCGGCATCCTGGCCACCGACCGCAAGGGCGGCGGCATGGTCAACGTGCTGTCGCTGGCAACCATGCAGTGGGTGGCCCAGGCGCGCCTCGACAGCCGTGGCGGCATTGCCGATTTTTCCTGGTGGCGCGACGGCCGCGGCCTGACCATCTTGGGCCGCGACGGCCGCGTCGGCGAGTGGAGCCTGGCCGCCCGCCGCTTTGTCGGCGTGTGGCGCGACGAGGGCTCGACCGGCGGCACCGTGCTGGCGCTGGGCGGCCGCGCCGGCCGAGGAAGCGCCGCCGCTTCGGCTCTCGGCGGCGACCGCTGGGTGGCCGTCGGGTCGACGAGCGGCATCGTCAACCTGTACGACCGGACGCAGCTGGTGGAGAGCGGCGGCAGCAGCGACAAGACAGGCCGGACGGGAGACGATAACGACGACAACGACGAGGAGACAGACCAGGCCGACTCGTCCGACTCCGACGCCGATGCCGGGCCCCCCATCGCCATCCGCCCGCTGCCCACGCCGGCCCGCACGTTTGAGCAGCTGACGACGCCGACGACGGCGCTCGCCTTTACGCCCGACGGCCAGCTGCTGGCCCTGGCCAGCCAGTTCAAGCGCGACGCCCTGCGCCTCGTGCACCTGCCCAGCTGCACCGTCTACCGCAACTGGCCCACGGCCCAGACGCCGCTCGGCCGCATCACCGCGCTGGCCTTTAGCGCCGACAGCGACATGCTGGCCGTCGGCAACGACCGCGGACGCACCCGTCTGTGGCAGATCCGAGGGTAGGCGGGAGAGAAGGGGGCACTCCAAACGGGGTCAACGCGAGGGCTGGGTACAATGAAGTGTACAGCCAGGCTGGAAGCATGGAACGTAGGGTTCTATGTGCATGTGCTTTAATCAGGACTGGACAGACTTGGAACATAGCCGTGGACTGCGCAATCAGGGGTATATTCTTTGCATTCTAGGATATCAAGTGTATTATGGTGTTAATGGTGCTGTTTTGGCATTTTGTGCTTGGCATATTGCCTCTCGTTTCCGCCTCTTCTGAGCTCTCCTTCTTTACACAAGACGGCCATCAACATCTCTCACTTCACAAGACGGTCATCAACATCCTCCTACACAAGGCGGCCATCAACATCCTCCTACACAAGACGGCCATCAACATCCTCCTACACAAGACGGGCTATCAACATCCCTCCTACACAAGATGGGCCATCAACACCCGCAGCGGACTGCCCTTTGGTATTTTCTTCTTGGGATAGAACCGATGCGAGCTCTGGGTGTACTTGGCCAGGGCAGCGCGGCTGGCGAACCGCCGAACGGGCTTTCCGCTGCCGATGGCGTCGAGAAAGTCGCAGATGTTGACCCAGATGCCCTGGAGCGCCTGTCCAGTTAGAGCCAAACTGCAAGACGGGAGACTGACCTCTCTTGCTGCAAGACGGGAGACCGTCTCCCTGGGACACCCCTGGGCAACTCACCTTGCGGCACTGGGTCTTGCTGGTAAACTCGCCGGCGATGCCCAGGTCCGCCATCAGCCGCCGCCAGCTGCTGAGCGTGTCCTGGCCAAAATAGCTCTCCCAGCGGTCGGCGGCGTCGGCCCGTCTCGTCGTGGCGACCACGGTGACGGTGTTGGTGCTGGATTTTGTCTCCACCGTCGTTTTGCCGCAGCGCCTGTCGGCCGGCTGCGAATCTAAAATGGGCACCGTGGCGGAGTCCACGGGAGGCGGAGCAGCCGCAGCTGGAGCCGTTGTCGTTGCCTTCGCCGCGACAGTCGTTTCGGTTTTGGTTTTGTTGGTTTCGCTGCCGCAGTGGCTGACGGGCTGCCCAAGTAAAATGGGCTTCGTGATGGAGTCCTCGGGAAGCCGAGCAGCCACAGCTGGAGCCTTTGTCTTTGGTTTTGCCGCAGCGGTCGTTTCGGTTTTGGTCTCGCTGCCGCGGTTGTCGACGAGATAACCAAGGGAAATGGGCCCCACGAAGGGGGCCACAGGAGGCTGAGAAGCCGCAGCTGGAGCTGTTTTCTTTGGCTTTGCCACGACGGTCGTTTCTGTTTTGGCTTTGCTGCCGCGGTTGTCGACGGGCTGCCCAAGAGAAATGGGCCCCACGAAGGAGCCCACAGGAGGCCGAGCAGCCGCCGCCGGAGCCTTTGTCTTTGGCTTTGCCACGACGGTCGTTTCGGCTTTGGTTTTGCTGCCGCGGCTGCCGCTGCTGCCGGCGGGCCGTATAAGGGAAATGTGCCCCAGAACTAGAGGCGGACAGCCAGTGGTTGGGGGAGTATCTGTCTTCATATTGGAGGCGTGAGCGTGACGAAAGAAGAGTTCAATGAGCGATTGAAGATGAGGAGTGACAGAAGAAGAAATGCCAAAATATGGAAGCAAATTGGTGACGGAGAAAAAGCAAATGGCCAAAATTGGTAGACCAGATATTAAATAGAGTGACGGAAAGAAGCAGAACAGTGAATGAAAGAGTGAGGGAGAAAATCAAAGGGACCAGAAAGGTAGACAAGAGAATGAGATGGAGACTGATGGAGGGAGACAAATGGACCAAAGCAGACCAGAGAATAAGATGGAGACAAAAGGTCCAAAAATGCAGACCAGAACACAAAAGTGGCAGAAAAGTGAAGAAAGCAAAAAGCAAGAAATCAGAGAAGTAAGTCGTAAAGAGAACAGTGGGCAAAAAGCAAACGAAACAAGCAAAAGCAAACGAAACAAGCAAAAGCAAACGAAACAAGCAAAAGCAAACGAAACAAGCAAAAGCAAACAAAAATGAGCAGCCAAGAAAAGTGTGGAAGCGGGCAAGAAGATTTCACTTGACGACCAAATTATTCCATAATACGTCGTACAAACTTCATCTCATCACTCCGTTCATTCACAAAGATCCAATGCATCCCATCTTGACATCTTCAGCTATCCAACCGTACATCCCTGCATAACAAGCACAGCACCCGGCACAACAGCTGTCAAGATAATCGAGCTTGATCGATGGAGACAGAATTACGAGTAAAGACTCCATTTGACTAGCCCTCTTACAGTCTTGGTACGACGTAAAAGAGTCCGGAAATTACATGTCACAATCGACAGCAATGACCAACGGACCCTGAGCTACCTGTTCTTGGGACATGAACGTCGTATTTATTCGAAATTACTCTGGAGCTACTGGGGTCAAACTCCACAGCTTAAGACTTACGACGTACGGAGTACGGAGCACAGTAATACGATAACCCTGCCTTGCCATCTATTCAAAAAACACGCAGGTTGAGATCAGTCGGCCAAAAGCCAAAATGATAAAACATGATGGGTGACGACAACAGCCAGCAAACAAGCTCTCCTGTCTAGTGCTCTGGCCCAGAGTAATACCCCACGAGAAAGCTCTCCTGTCTGGTGCTCTAATCCAGGCATCCATGAGTAAGTTTTCCTGTCTGGTGCTCCGACCCAGGGTATTCCATAAGCTCTGCCTGTTTGGCCCTGACTGTTGTGTTGGCCGTGCCAGAATCCGATTGTTGCTTTCCCGTCCTCTCGCCTCTCGCCCTCCCTCTCTCTCTCACCCCCTCGCCCTCTCTCCATCCCGCACTCTCGCCTCTCACCCCGCCTTCTCACCCTCGCCCCCCCACCCTACTTGGCCTCCACCGGCCACTCCTTCTCCTCGCCCTGGCCCTCCAGCCACGGCAGACAGGCCGTGTAGAGGGCCTGGAACTCGCCCTTGCCCAGCCCCATGAACTGGTCAAACAGCGGCCGGTCAAAGCGCTCGATAAAGGCCAGCACCGCCGCCAGCACCAAGTCGGCATACCCGGGCGTCTCGCCCTCGAAAAAGGGGCCCCGTTTGGGCGGGAGTCCGCTGGCCCCGTCATCCCCGGCGCCGCTGTAGCCCCGCAGCATCTCCAGCAGCGGCTTCGACTCCTCCGTCGCCACCTTCCACATGGCCGCCAGCTCGGCCGGCTCCGTCGGCAGCACCTCCTCCAGCGGCTTGCCAAAGGCAATGCGGCGGGTCTCGCGGAAAAAGGCCTCGCCGCGCGCGTCCAGATGCTCGGCCACGCGCGGCACCACCCGCCGCCGGTAGGCCGGCCCCAGCAGCTGCAGCAGCCGCACCACCGCCGTGTACAGCGCAAAGCTGGTCTGCCCCGACGGAAACAGCGGCCGCGTGCCCGGATACCGCGCCTCCAGGTGCATGGCAATGGCAAACGAGTCCATCAGCGCCCCCGTCGCATTCGCCGCCGGGTCGGCCAGCGCCGGGTCCACAATCGCCGGCAGCGTGTATGCGCGGTCGCCCTCCGCATGCGGCGGCACGCCAAGACCGGCCAGCAGCGGCGCAATGTCCGGATACGACACCCAGCTCTGCGTGTAGGGAATGCCCTTGAAGTTGAGCGCGCTGCGGATCTTGAGCGTGTTGTAGGACCACGACTTTCGGGGGCCTGGGGAAGAGTGAGTAGAGAGAGGGGGAGGGAAGAGAGAGAGAGAGAGAGAAAAGAACGCAGAGAAAGATAAAAACAGAAAAGACAAAAAAGACAAAAAAAGACAAAAACCACCTTGAAAAAAGCTCAATCTTGGAAGATCGGATGAAACAGAAAAAAGACGCTGCAAAGACATACCTGGGAAGTCGGAGTAGAGATCGAAAAGGTGAATCTTGTCTGCCATCTTGACCACGCCGTAGGGTACGGGAAAGAAAAAAAAAAAGACAGAGTTGAGTTTGGCTAAGGACAACGATGCCAGATAAAGATTATTGAGACCACAAAAGCAGAGTCACAGAGCAGCAGAGCAGCAGAAGTTATAGCTGTTCAATGACGGCGATCGGCGAGGAAGGAGCCATCGGCCTTAAAACCAAAGGCGCAGCCGCGCATACCTGTTTCGTCGCACCAAACCAAGCGCTTTACAGCCAATCGACTCGTTGCCATTGCTTATCAATAACCGTTAGACATACATGGCAGGCTATGCCGTATTACACGCCTTTTTCCTTGTCGTATAAGCTCGCATTCACAGTTGCTCCGCCTCTTCATATACATCCATCGCTTCTGCATTGCCTCCACGCCCTTGCAATGACATTCCCACCGCTCGGATTGCAAAGACTGTCCCACCGCTCAGAATCGGTGCCTTTTCTTTTCCTCTCTCGGGATGGTCTCCTTGGGCTTCGGCCGTCGGACTTTTTTCTCTGCTCAATGTTTCTCTGCTCGCTGTTTCTCTGCTTGACATTTTGTCGTTTGCCTTGCTTACCCCTCCCATATGTCTCGCTCGCCGTCTTGTCCTTGCCCTCCACACCTCTGCCTACCTTCTTGCACCTCTCATACCGTCTCCCCCCCCGGGATCAGCACTGGATGGCACTCTGTGTTGTACACAAACTTGTTCGTGTGGTCCGGCTGCACCTGGTAGTCCGAGTCGGCCGCATGGATCAGATAGCTGTACTTGAGCACCTCGGCAAACCAGAAACTCTCCTGGAAGTTCTGGAAGCTGCCGCCGCCCTTGGCGTTGACGTCATTGATCGAGCTGTAACCGCTGCCGGCCGCGCACGTTGCGTTGATGGCCAGAAAGGCGTCCCACGCCCAGTCCTGGTACTTGGTGTCGCCCGTCGCCCGGTACGCATAGTAGTAGCCCTCAATCACCTCTGGCCGCAGCACGTACTCGCCGTCGTAGATCCAAAACCCGGCCTTGTTGAAAAAGGCCGTCTGGTTGACCGGCGGCCCCCGGTTGTTACTGGCATTGACCGGTGCCAGCGTGCCATCGTCCTGCCACAGAAACAACTCGGGCCCGATGCCCGTGGCCGTCGCCTCGTACGTTTCGTGGCAGCCAGACACCAGCTCGAGGCCAAAGTCGATGTAGCGCTGCTCGTCGAGGATGAGGCCGCCCAGGATGATGTTGCCACCAGCAAAGCAGGCCACTGGCCGGTCAGAGAAGTTTGGTCGACGACAGAAAAAAATATAGAAGGAGAGGGAGAGACGGAAAAAAAAGAAAAAAAAATATAAAAGGAGAGGGAGCGGGATAGAGAGAAAACTGGATGTGCCATGTGCGTATAACGGCAAGCAAACCTACAATGCTGAGACTCAAAGAGGGGCGTCTTGCCGGAATACATGGCCAGAAAGACAATGTCCGGCCGCGACAGCGGCCTCGACGCCAGGTACTTGATGGACGACTCGACGGCCAGCACCCAGCGGTCCTTGTAGACGGCAAAGCGCTTGGGATCGTACAGATACATCTTGATCAGGTACTCGTAGAAGCTGTCGGCGCCGCCCACCCAGCCGCCGCCGCCGTCGAGAAACTGGCCCGATGTGATGTTGACGTCGGTGCCGACCAGCCCCGGAAACGGCTCCGCCAGCGGCTGCGGCTGTGGACGGAGCAGATAGCTCTCGCCCTTCTGCGCCAGCTTGCCGTACTGGGCGTCGCCCGTCAGGTCCGACAGGCGCGTCCACTCCAGCACGAGCGTGCCGATCGTGGCCAGGCCGTTGGTGCTGGACCCGTTGCGCCGCGGCGGGCTAAACAAGACGTCGTTGTCGGGGACGCCCGACGGCGTGTCAAAGGCCACCTTGAGATTGTCGGCCAGGCGCTTGGCTTGGGCCAGCACGTTGGCCACAGCCGTCGCATTGGTCGCGTACTGCTTGAGCGGGCCCTGCAGCAGGTCGTAGGCCGACAGCAGCCCGCCCAGATAGCGGATCGTCGTCTCAAAGAGCGAGATGTCGCCCACCGCCTTGTCAAAGTTGATCGTCTGCACGTAGCTCAAAATCTGCTCAATGGCCTGCTCGTCGTTCATCAAAAGGGCCGTCGAAAATGCGTCTACTGCGCTCGCGCCCCAGCCGTTTCTGTTGGTTAGCCCGTGGCCGTTTCAATCAATGCCTGTCGCATGCGATCGCATGCAAGCAACAAGGAGCAAGTGAGGAATCGATGGGATCAACAAGAAGCAAATGAGGAATCAATGCTCTCTTTACTGTCCCGCGTCGCCACCTACCGATCATCCTGATACTTGTTGGTCACCGGCAGCAGCGAGTCGTGAGGAAAGGCATATTTGTAGTAGCCGTCCCAGCTCCGCTGAAAGGCTGCCTTGACAGCGTCGGCGCGGCCTGCATTGGTCTTGTAGACGGGCTTTGTGGCTCTCCGTGTTGGCTTGGCGCAGACAGGAGAGATGGCAACAAGGCCCAACAAGCCAATTCTTGTAAGCAGATGCATCTTGCAGAGAACCGGGGGGAGTGAAAGAACAGATATCGAAAGCCAAGTAAGCCGATCAAAAGAAGAAAAGAGCGAAGAAGAAACAACTCAAGGAGAGAAGAGAAGCAAGAAGAGAAGGAACAAAAAAACCAAACGGTGAGCCTGACGATACAAAAATGAGCGACTACAGTGAAATAGTATTGTCAAGAGCCCAGATGTTGCCGAATGGAGAGAAAGAAGAACTCGGCAAGAATGACGAAGAGAATCAAAACACCAAGAGAGCGAAGAAACAATGGCCACTGGCCCCCTATAAGACAAAGCCAGAAAACGACAAAAAAAAAAAGAGAAAAAAAAGAAAAGGGGGGATAAGAGGGGTGTGCGAGCTTAAGACATGAGATATGAAAAGGGCAAAGCGGAACGAGGAACAAATTGTAAATGAAAGACGAACGGGACGATCAAAGGCAGAGGAGGAGAGGGCGCCATAACGAGAGCAGCCCGATATGAATCTATGCTGGCAAATCCTGGAACCCGGAAATATTGCCTCTGCATGAGGCCGAGAAGAAGACGAGGAGAGTTGATTGGGGGGGGAGGCTAAAGACGGACAAGCAGCTGCCCCATACGACATGATGAAGACATTTTGAGAATTGCACCTACATAGGAGATTTTCTGTGAAGTCATTATTCTTTCATTTTGTCATTTTTTCGTCTTTTCAGACCCTTCCATGACGCCGACAAGCCTTGAGCTCAACTCTCGACATTTGTACAAGAGGCTCGCGAGGCATGAACGTCTGACTGCGCCAGAGCCATTTGGAATGGAGGTGCCGACGATCCTGAAGCGATTGCTGGCTCCCGGACACAAACTGGCTCTCGACGCTCTCTCTCAGCCATTCCATTCATATCAACAGCTGGGGCACTGCCAAAAAAGCACTTATGACAAGGGCCCATACAAAAAATGGTACGGACAGATGAGCAATCAAAAGATAAAGTTAGAGATGAAGTTCGAGATGAAATCAGACACGAGGGATCCGGCAATGCGAGCTGTGATTGGCCCGATGCTGGCAAGAAACCTTCCTAAAGCAGTAGTTCCAAAGCCAGATCTGCAGACTTTGGATGGCAGGCGGCAGCATGCTCTCGCCGGCAACGTAGGGAGCATTGTGTTGTATTACGGCGTATGTTTGATGGCAGATTTTGCAGATCAAAATTACCCGCAAAGACAGTGGCATTTATTTGAGCCGAACTGCGATGCAGGCATGCCGGGCGCGTGTTGGCGGGGGACGCGTTAAGTGCAGAACAGAGAGGAAGGCACAGCCGCGGTATGTCGTAAAAGGACAGGTACTCGAATGTTGTAGTCCAATACAGCCGTACGGGGAAATAGTGTTCGGGGGGGGCCCTCTGGACAGCCCGATGAGCCGCTCTCTTGGGCGATTGGCGTCAATAAGGGAAGGAAGCCGTGCGGTGGCTGTTCTTTCCCTGAATGCAAGCGTACGCAACGTGCTGGGAATGAGGAAAGAGCCACGAACAGAGGCAAAAAAAGAAACTCTCAACGGAAGGTGCCCCGACAGACTTGTTTGCGTGTATTATTATTCCGCATTACGACTTACCGCCATGGTGGAAAAGAACCCGCAATACGCCTTGGACGGCAACAAAGCAATAATACTCGGGTGCTGGTCATATATTGAGCAGTATTACGGACTCGTACGTTGTCATATTACACTTGTAAAACGGGTGGCACAAACTTGGGCACAGCTGCGAAATCTCTGAACAGATCACGTCAAACAACACGTATCCCCTAATCTCATCACTTCTCTTTTCATCCTGCTCGTCTCATTTCCCTTTCTGTTCCCCCTTTGTGTTCTCTTCATTGTCTTTCTTTTCTTTCTTTTCTCCCCCCTGGCAGATCCCTCCAATATCCATTTAAATGTATTTCTCCTCAGCCGGCTCGGCCTTCTTTCTTCCGGCTGATTGCGTCTGTCTGTCATGGGGGGGTTTTCTTTTTTTTTCTCGCCTCTTTTGGCCAACGCACCACCGCTTATTATCTGGCCCAATGCCGACATCGATTGTGCCCGCCTTTATTCTTTTGCCAGAAAAAAAAGACAGCTATCCACAGTGGCGGTGGTGGTGTCACAGGGTGTGCCAAAAAAAAAAAAAAAAAAAAAAAAAACCCCAAGTTGCGCAAAAAGCCCCAAATTACCTGCCCAAACTTGCGTAGAGACCAAGTCCCCGAAAGCCGCGAGAAAGGCCGAGGGTTATATAAAGAGACCCTGGCGTGCATACGAAGAGGCCGCAGGAACATGTGGTCCAAGGCAAGCGACCCTTGTACTTTTGTGGTCCTGGATAAGTAGGCCCAGCTGCTTGGCACCAGGATCAATGGCGTTCTTGGCCAAGCTCGCCAGATTCATCGCAAGAGCGCAGTCTTGGCCAAGCAGGTCAAGCCTCGTCGCTGCTCTGTAAACGACGTTTCTCTGGTGCAAAGAGCGGTTGTGGCTGCAATGCTGCAGGCGCTTTTTCTGCGCTTCGGCCGTCACGAGCCCATCTCGCGCAAACGGGCCAGTGCGGCAGCCACGCCGTCGCTGAGCTGTTCGGGCTCTCGTGGCGGCGGCCTCGTGGGCGGCAGGGGCTGGGGCAGTTTCTGCTGTTTTGCGGGAGAGCGGCCGGCGGCTGCTGTGGTCTGGCTGAGTCTGTTGTTGAAGACGGCGTCGCCGAGGTCGCCGTTGTCGCCGTCGCCGTCGTCTGGCTGGGTGGTAGCCACGGATGTGGACGCAGTGGTTCCAGCAGTTGGGGTGGCTGCTGCAGCAGGCGCCGGGGTCGTTGCCGGGGTCGTGGCTGAGGCAGTGGAGGAAGCCGTCGCGGTTGTCGTCGTCGCTGCCGTCGCCGCCGCGGCCGCTGCGGCCTGGCGACGGCGCTGGGTCTTGGGCTGGACGCGGAAGGGGGCCTGGACGGCGCGGCGCCAGGCCTGGACCTTGCGTTCGCCCCAGCCGGGCACGAGGGCCAGCTCGTCGGGGTCGGCCAGGACGGCGCGGCGCAGGCTGCCAAAGTTGCTGACGAGGGCGACGGCGTCGACCTTGTGGATGGCGCGCGGCACGGTGGCAAACTGGACGAGGCGGTCGGCATAGCCCTGGGCCTGCTGGCCGCGGATGGCGGCAAAGGAGGAGGCGTGCTCGTAGCTCTTGTACAGCTCCAGGTAGCGGGCGGCCTCGGCCGGCGACCAGCACAGCACCAGCGTGACCTGGTGCACCAGCGACGTCTTGGCCAGCTCCCGCAGCGGCTCCTCGTGGTTCTCAATGTCCACCTGCACCAGCAGCACGCGCAGCACAAAGCGCGGGCCCAGCGCCCGGAACCGCGCAAAAATGTACTCGGGGTGCAGCCGGTGGTACTTGAGGCTGAGAAACAGCGCACACGTCGTCAGCCCCAGCCCGTAGTCCGCCACAATGTCGCTGTACTCCCACGCCACCGACCGCAGCTGCGCCAGCAGCGGGTTGCCCCTCTGCCGCGGCGACACCAGAATCGTCGAGCCCGACGACGGCGCGCCCGCCGCCATCGGCCGCCCGGCCGCCGCGCCAGCACTGCCAGCACTGCCAGAAACGCCAGTGCCGCCGCCCGCGCCGCCGCCCACGCCCCCACCGCCCAGCGTCGTCGTCCCCGGCCGCGGCAGAACCTGCGGGGTCGGCTGCACAACGCGCGGCTTGGCCAGACTGGCCGACGTGGCCGCAGAGCCGCCGCTCGAAGCCAAAGATGCCGATGTCGCCAGAGGTCTCTCGATTCGCTGGGGCGTGGACTGCTGCACCGGGCTGGCAGCCGATGCCGCAGCCGAACGTGACGCGGCTGCCGACGCGGCTGGGCGCGCCGACGCGGCGTCTACATCGGCAGCGGCAGCCAGGGCGGCCAGGAACTCGGGGTCGGCATCGAAATCGTCGTCGTCCATATCGAAAAAACGAATATGCAGCCAGCAGGGTGGAAATCCAGATGCGGGAGTTGTCACGGAAGGCGCGGGCACAGTGACAAGGCAAAGAGGAAAGAGCTAACGCTGTGCTCTGTAATAATACTCTGAAGAACGTGGCGTCGTGATTGGTGGACCAGAGTAAGGCTCCATTTTTATGCTCTTTGTAATGGCGTGTGTCACTCCGAGTTCGAACTACAGCGGTCACAGGCGTTACAGCGAACTAAACCTCACGTGAGGACCCAAAACTCAGCATTCTATCAGCTAGTTCACACCCGTGTTTCGTGCATTCGTAGACATTTCGTCCCATGTGGCATCCTGTCGCAGTCTTTGCCTTGTTCCAGCCCCAGTCCCCCAGTTCCGAGTCTCCAGCCGGCGCATTACTTTTTCCTCCGTCCAGGCCCATCCAAAGCCTTGTCTTTCATTCCCATTACATTCCAGAGTCATCATCGTTCATCAGCGTTTAGCACAAAGGAGAGACGTCAAAGCGACGAGACAAAAAGAAAAAAAGAAAACAAGAAGACAAAAAAATAAAAAAACAAAGAAAAATCAAAAACGACAGAGTGCTGCATCCGAGTACTGCATCTGAGTGCTGGATCACCAGCCTGCCCTCCGTCCATGTCACCCGCTCACGCCGAGTCGTACTCGCTCTCGCTAGCATCCTGCTCGAATGCGTGGCCGTGGCGGTAATACGGCTCTCTGTGGTGAACGGCTTTGGCCGGGGCCGTGGCCGGGGCTAGACCCGGGGGGGCTGAAGCTGGAGCTGGCATTGCGGGCTTCACGTCCGATCGCGTCAGGTCGTCGTAGATGTTGTACAGCGACCGCAGCCACAGGCCAAACATGGCCTCCATCTGCTGGCTCTCGGCGTCGCCCCCGGCTGCGGCGGCAGATTCACGGCTCGGGCGGTGCTGCCGCTCGTCGTCTCTCTCGGCCGCCAGCCGATCCGCCAACAGGCGGTCCCGCAGCCGCTCGTAGGCCTCGATCATGACCAGGATCTGCAGAGCGTGGGCCGACTGGGGCGGAGAGCAGCCGGCTGAGTCTGCGGCCCTTTGGCTGTGTCTCTGGCAGCCATGGTCTTGGTGGCCGTGGCTCTGGCTCAGGTTCTGGTTCTGGCTCTGGCTCTGGCTCTGGACGGACGCCGCCGACGCGGAAGTCACTGCCGCCAGCTCGCGCGTTAGCAGATCGCAGCAGATCTGCAGGCCCACGTTGTTGCTGTTGTTCTGCATAGGGGCGGTGGCGGCCGTGGCGGCCGTGCTTGGCCTTGAGGTGGCGGCGGCTGCTGTAGCTGTCTCGTGGGACTGGACCGACGGCCGGTGGGCTCGCGCCGGAAAGGCCGGCGACGGCAGCGGCGATGTGGTCGACACGGAGTCGGCCTTGGACTTGTGCGAGGGCTTCCACGACGACGATGCCAGCGGGAACTGGCGTGGCTGTCGATCGTCGTGGTAGTCGTCAAGGTGGCGATGTCTAGGGGGCTGCTGCTGCTGCTGCTGCTGCTGCTGCTGCTGCTGCTGCTGCTGTTGCCCCTTCTCCCACTTCTGGTCCTGCTGTTGCTGCCCCTGCTGCCCCTGCTGCCCCTTCTCCCACTTCTGGTCCTGCTGCTCCCACTGTGCATCCCCGCTGACACTGCTGCGCGTCGAGCTGCGCGACGCCAGCAGGGCCCGGTACTGCTCGGCAATGCATTCGATGCTGGACTTGGACTGCAGCAGCGACAGCTCGGCTGCCGTTGTTGGGTCGTCGGCGACGGCTGCAGACGCGTGCGTGGGCGTTGTCGCCGTTGCCGGTCCGTGTTTCTTTGCCGTCGTCGTCGCCGCCTGCTCCCGACTGGCAGCGCCTGCAAAGACGGGCGACTCCGGCGGCGTCTGCACACCCAAGGCATGGCTGGCCTGCTGGGACAGCTGCTGCGGCTGTGTGTGCGGCTTGCCGTCGTAGCCTTGGGCGTAGCCGTAATCCGAGTCGTAGCCGTCGTGGCGGCCGCCGCCCTCAACATCATAATACCTGTCGCCCCTGTAATACGACAGGCCGCCGTCGTCGCCGCGCCGCTGCTGCTGCTGGTCGCCCTCCAGCTGGCCAATGGCGTGAACGGGCGTCTTGGCCTTGCGGCGCGACACCGACGCCATGGACGCCGGCGAGTCCGGCACCACTGTCCGCGACGACAGCTCGTCTGTGCTGTTGCCCACAGCGCCAGCACAGCCAGACAGATGGGACAGCTCCGGCACAACCACCCGCACAGTCGCATGCTGGTGCTGGTGCTGCTGGTGCTGGTGGTGCTGGTGCGGCTGGCGTTGGCCGCTGCTATTGATGGCAGCGGCAGCACTCGGAGCCTGCGGATTTCGTAGAGAAGAAGCTACAGCCGTCCTGGCCGTCCGGGGCGGCGCCGCCACCGTCAAAGGCAGCACGGCCATGGAGTGGCGTGCCGATGCAGAGGCCGACGGCGGATACATGGCCGCCGTCGAGCCGTTGCGGCGCATGTATGTACTGCCGGCGCTGCTGGTGCTGGTGCTGCTGTTGCTGTGGTTGTGCCAACCGTGGCTCTGCTGGCTCTGTTGGCTCTGCTGGCTCTGCTGGCTCTGCTGGCTCTGCTGGCTCTGCTGCGCCTCCGGCATGGCGCCTCTGCTGCCACCGTATCCTTGGCTTCCTCCACGAAAGCCAGCGGCGCTGTGATGGCGGCCAGTGCCCACCATGCTAACGTCCATACTGACCGGGCGATCAGGGCTGTGCGCGGCCGACGACGCCGCGGCAGGTCTCGCCGTGGCCTCTTCGTAGCGAATCGACAGAAACGAGCCGTCGGCCGAGCGGTACTTCAACGGCGTCTGCGGCGGCGTTGTGTACGTCGTCAGCGTCTGGGCCGAGGCAGCCGAGGCGGCTGCAGCGGCGGCGGCGGCGCCGTGCTCACTCTTCTGCCTCGACACCTTTTGCAGCCTGCGTCGCAGGCGCGGAATGCCGCCTCCGCCGGAGTTGTTGTCAATCTTGGTGTCTGGGCCGGGACCGGCCCCCGAGGACGATGATGGCGATGCTCGGCAGTCTCGGGAATCTCGGGAATCTCGGGCATCCGCCGACGTCTTGGACGATGAAAAGAACGGAGGCAAAAAGGTGAGCGAAAGGCTTCGCCGCCGCGGCGCACTGGTGGTTGCCATGGCTAAATAATATAGTTCTACTTTGCTCTCCAGCACCTGGTGCTATGCTATGGGACCAGACTGGCACTGGCACTGGCACTGGCACTGGCACACGGCGTCGTCAGCATAAACTGCGTCAATGCATATAGAGTACCCCCCGCCACCGGCGAAACGGCAGAGTGGTTTCCTTACCTTGTTTCCTCGTGCTTCCCTCGACACGGCAGCGGCTGGGGAACAGCTGGGCGGACAAGAAAGGCGGATGTCCGAAGAGAGAGAAGGGAGGAGATGGGGGAGCGGCATAAATGAACGAGAGACAAGAAAGCGAGTGGAGGCGTGAGACGGTGCAGACGCAAATTGCGGTGGCAGAAAGGACGAAAGATGGGAGACGGGAAGACAAAAAAGGACGAGAGAGGCAAGAGGCAGAGGGAGAGAGGATCATATAAGAGGAGAAGAAAAGGGCTCATGTAAGGAACGAGTAGCAAGGATGGTACGGACTATGACCATTCGCCATGGAACAAGCTCTTTATCGGAGTATGGATACGGATACGTCGTATTGCTCTTCTTCTTCGTACTTTTTCCAGTGCTGACCCACGACAGCCGACTCTCTCTGGCGTATTTCTTGGCTTTTTTTCCTGCTTTTGATTGGCTTTTATCCTGTTCCTGTCCCAACTCATGCCTCCTTTGGGACGTGGGTGGAACAAGGCCAGCTGGATATTGGACGTCTCTTTTTTGTTATCTTTTTGCCTTTTCTGCCTTCGTTTCCCTCTCGAGTCCCCATCTCTGGCTTTCCTATGGTGGCGACGGTAAGCTGCTTTCCTCGTATTCTCACACTCGCCTGCAGCGTGCTGGCGACGCTAGCCCAGCCGGCAGGTCCATGTCCGGGAGGGTGTGTGTGCATGGCGCGATGAAGTCATAATGTGCGGTTGGAGTATGACGAGTGCTCGCTCGTTCTCGTACTCGCGTGGTGGGACTCGCCGGGATGGAGGGGCTGTACGGGCAAGCTTTCAGCTGGGATGGGCGGCAGTGGGGCAGAAGCCAGTGGGGTGGGCTGCGTTAGTTTGGTGGTGGACAATGCTGGCTGGGTTGTGGTCTGCTGCTGGTCCGTGCGCGTTTTCTGTCTCTCAGTGGGCAGAGACGCTGGAAAATGGAATGGTTGGGAGACTTGAACACGAAGACGCAGGTTTTGCAGACTGGCCGTTGCGCGACAAGCTCCCAGCCTCCGAAAGAGAAAGAAAGCATTGTCAAAACAAAGAAAAAAGGAAAACAAAGGCGAGTTTGATCGACGTCCCAGCCACAAGAATAAGAAAAAAGAGAAAAAAAAGAGACAGAGGAGTCAAAGGTGCGGAGTCTGAGTGACACAGCATCGATGCAGGTTGTCGTATCTTGCAGGAAAAAATGTCGTTTAACATTGCGGAATGCATACTACGGTTCTTTTTTTTTTTTGTGCCCGTATTCCACGGCTCTGCCCGAAGCCCATTCCAGAGGCCTTCATTCCAGTGACGAGGCGCCGTCTTTAGGTGTGAGCCCGCTGTATTTTAGCAGGTTTCTATAGGGCGATAGCAGCCTACAGAGTCTGGGTTGGGGTTTGTGAAGGTTGTCTTGAATGAAAGAGCCACTCGCCAGGAACTCAGTCTGGCTTGGCCAGGTCTTTTCTGGTTGCATTATTTTTTTATTTTTTTATTATTTATTTTCAATTTTTAATGGTTTTGACACTCATTACGGAGTATGGATACTAGTATGGTTGCTCGGCCTCATCGTTGGAAGGCTGGGAACAATGCAAAACCAGCCTCGTAGTTTCAACCCTTTGGCTTAATAAGTGGCTTTTGGTTTGTTTCGGCTTTTTTTCTCCATTTTCCCTCGCCGCCTTGGTCCTGTCCCTGCCACTTTTTTTCGATTTTCTCGGCTCTTCTCTCTCTCCCCCGTACGTCGTATGTCTCTCTCGATCGCGCGCGATTTTCTCTTCTTTTCCACTCGTGTAAAACATGCAGTTCGTATCCCATGCGCCTTGCATGCCGCCAAGCTCGTGTTTGTGGCCGCTGCTCTGTATACGAGAATTTTGGATTCTCGAGAGGAGCCGGCGCTAGACCGCATCTGGCCTGCTCAATCCACTACAGTATTGATACAGTAAATAGTGTTATTTACACTGTATTGCCGCGGTCGACCAGTCAGGTTCGCCCTCTCTCTCTCTGCCGGTCAATTTACTCCGAAAGCCGGATGCCGACCCCGGAACGGGCTTGTAAAAGAAAAAAAAGAGTTTATGGCGAGCAAGGCCCAACAGGCGCCGAAAAGCTTTTTGCGGAGAACGTCGTGAGCAGAAATTTGTAGGTAAAAGTTTCTCCATCAATCAGAAGGCTCGCCGGACGCTGGGCTGCTCTGTTTAGTGCATAACCCCCCGCTAGAAGCGATTATACTGGAGCAGCTCGGAGCTTGGGGTGGCATTCTGGAGGGGGGCAAAGGGAAGCGACGGCCGTCACAAGCGCGAAAAGCTTCAGGGCGGGCAGGAGCTTTAAAGACTGTTTTTTTTTTGTGCAACAACAACTTGGAAATTGTAAATAAAATGTAGTTTGTCTTGCTCGGTTGCCTGTTTGCTTGCAACAGGATTTTCTGCGATATAACAGCACTCGGCATCTCAAGCTGTCTCATTGGCACTCGGCATCGATCGACTCATACCAGCTGTCTCTTTTGACGTCTTTGGACGTTGATCTCGACCGTAGGACGGAGGAACTGACGTGAGACGAGCCCGACCATCCACCACACCAGCCACCCTCTCAGAGCCATGCCGGACATCACCATAACCGGCTGGACCACGCGCGATGTGCGCTTCCCGACGTCTCTGGACAAGACCGGGTCGGACGCCATGAACGCCGCGGGCGACTACTCGGCGGCCTACTGCATTCTGGAAACAGACTCGAGCTATTCAGGCCATGGGATGGTGAGTTCTCTCTCTCTCTCTTTCTTTCTCGCTCGTTCGCTTTCCCCCCCTTCTCCCTCTCTTCCTCGCTCGCTCGCTTCCCCCCCTCTCTCTCTTTCTTCCTCGCTCGCTCGCTTTGCCGTCTGTCTTTTTCTTTCTCCCTCCCCCCCAGCTGACAACCAGACCTTTACGATTGGCCGCGGCAACGACATTGTGTGCGCGGCCATCAACTACGTGGCGGACCGGATCCGCGGGCGCACGCTGGCGTCGCTGGTGGCGGACTGGGGCGCGACGTGGCGGCACCTGGTCAACGACAGCCAGCTGCGGTGGATCGGGCCGGAGAAGGGGGTCATCCACCTGGCGCTCGGGGCGGTCGTCAACGCGCTGTGGGATCTGTGGGCCAAGGTGCTGGGCAAGCCGGTGTGGCGGATTGTGGCGGAGATGACGCCGGAGGAGTTTGTGCGCTGCATCGACTTCCGCTACCTGACGGACGCGCTGACGCCGGAGGAGGCCGTGGCGATGCTCCGGGCGGCGCAGGCCGGCAAGGCGGAGCGGCTGCGCGACGCGGAGCAGAGCCGGGCGGTGCCGGCCTACACGACGTCGGCCGGCTGGCTCGGCTACGACGAGGCCAAGATGGAGGCGCTGCTGCGCGACACGCTGGCCAAGGGCTACCGCCACTTCAAGCTCAAGGTCGGCGGCGACGTGCAGCGCGACCGCCGCCGCCTGGCGCTGGCGCGTCACGTGATCGGCTACGACGACGGCAACGTGCTGATGGTGGACGCGAACCAGGTGTGGTCGGTGCCGGAGGCGATCGACTACATGCTGCAGCTGCGCGAGTTCCGGCCCTGGTTCATCGAGGAGCCGACGTCGCCCGACGACGTGCTGGGCCACAAGGCCGTGCGCGACGCCCTGCGGCCCCACGGCATCGGCGTCGCCACCGGCGAAATGTGCCAGAACCGCGTCGTCTTCAAGCAGCTGCTGGCCGCCGGCGCCATCGACGTGTGCCAGATCGACGCCTGCCGCCTCGGCGGCGTCAACGAGGTCCTCGCCGTCCTGCTGCTGGCCAAGAAGTTCGGCGTCCCCGTCGTGCCCCACTCCGGCGGCGTCGGCCTGCCCGAGTACACCCAGCACCTCAGCACCATCGACTACGTCGCCGTCTCCGGCCAGCGCTCCCTGCTCGAGTATGTCGACCACCTGCACGAGCACTTCCGCCACCCCGCCGTCATCCGCGACGGCTACTACACCACCCCCACCGAGCCCGGCTACAGCGTCGAGATGAAGCCCGAGAGCATGGCCGCCTACGCCTTCCCCGGCGAAAAGGGCGTCAGCTGGTGGCAGTCCGACGAGGCAAAGCCCATCCTCGAGGGCGAGAAGATTTAGGGGCGAGGCGAGAATATTGGCGAGCCAGGCGAGATGATCTACGGGGCGTGTAAGAGTCAACAATTAAAAAAAGGTTGCAAGAATTGTGTGTGTGAACAAGAGGTGATTCTTCTTTTTGGTTGATTTTGCCGAGTTCCTTTTCGTCGGCCATATAGCTTTCCCAGCCATGTAGCTTTCCCAGCCTTGCAGCTTTCCCGGCCTATCTCCACCTCTTCACTCCGCCTCCGCCGCCAAGTACACCAGCGCTATCCCCATGACCGGCTTGATGGCCCCGCTGGCCGTGGCCATGCCCGGATGCGCCGTCAGGTTGTAGCGGGCCGTGATGGTCCAGGCGTCTGCCGCGCTGGTGGTGCCCAGCCCGACGCAGCGGCTGAGAGACGAAATGTGTGTGAGCGCCGCCGGTGCCGCCTTTGCGTCGTCGCCCCGGCTGCCACCGTCCGCCGCCGTGCTGATGTACGCCGGCGTCTCTCCGTACGCCGCCGTGCTGTGGCACACCACCCGTCCGTTGCGGGCAATGTCCACGGCCGTGCCGCCGTCGTGGAGGTGGCTGCCAACAATGAGCACGTCGAATGTGCTGGCGGTGCCGGGCGGCGCCTGCAGCGTCGGGGGCGACCATGGCTCTGGCGAGCGCAGCGCAAACACGGTCTGGCCGGGCGGCACCGGCACCTCGGATCCGTTGGTGTACGAGCCACAGCCGCCGTCGACGTCCAGAAAGACGGGAATGACGCGGGCGAAGGCGTCGTTTGCCGTCGTCTCTGGTGCATCTGCCCCTGCTTCTCCTGCTGCTGTCGTCGCCGTCGCCGTCTCGTTGGCCAGCACGTACTCATAAGTGGCCGTCACGACCGCCGGCCGCGCCATCGGGGCCGAGTTCATCAGCTCGGCCACCAGCACAAAGCGGTCGTTGGCACCTACGTAGTAGCCGGCCTTGCGGGTCCTGTGGCGCACACGTCAAAAGTCAGAACGGGCAGACTCAAACCACAACCACACACAAGCCAATCCTCCCCAACCACAGCCACGGCTCACCCATTCAGCGTAAAGTCCACAACTCCCCGCTCGTTGCCGGCCGCAAACGCGCGCTCAAACCCATAGTCGCGTGGGCAGGCAACGTCCTGCCGGTCGAGATTGAGCGTGACGGCGTGGTGCAGGTACATGCCCGTGTCGGTGTTGGCGTCGCTGCCGTCCGGGTACTCCAGGCCAAAGCCAAAGCTCGTCACGTAGCAGTCGGCGCACGGCAGCGCGATGAGGCTGGCCGACGTGGCCATGCCGTTGTCCATGTCTGTGCCATTGTCCATGTCCATGCCGCTGCCCATGTCGCCAGCACTGCTGCTGCTGTTGCTCCAAGTTGGCACGAGGAACTGGCCATGGCGCATCTTGACCCGGTGCAGCGGGATGGCGTCGGCAAAGATGTGTCGCGGCGGCAGCGTTTCCACGGCCAGAAGCGAGCTTGTTGTCGCAGAAGGAGAGGAGGCCGAAGCCCATCCAATGGCCGTCAGCAGCGACGACAACGGATGCATGGTGGTGTTGTGCTTTTGCTTTGTTTGCTTGCTTGCTTGCTTGCTTGATTGTTTGATTGTTTGTTTCAATTATCGCGGCCTAAGAGTCGAAAGACAGCCGACCGACTGGGACAGACGAATAGAGCTAACGGACAGCAGCATCGGACTGTGGGACTATCGACGACTCAGCTGGTACGGCAGACCATCGCTCCCCCAAGGCCCTTTTATCAACAGCGACAGAACGCCAGAGTCGGAGGGCATATCGGAGCGTAAACGGAGCGTAAAATTGCCGAAAATATAGCACTCTCGCGCAAAGCCACCACAAAAGAGAAAGAGTAAGACGGCGTTTCGCAAACGCCGCTGCTGGCCGTCTCCGAACTCTCCAATTTCAAAGCATATTGGCCTCCGTGTCTGTAATACGACGTATTATAGCAGACTACCTGTAGGCAAAAGGAAAAGAATAATAACAGAGGTGGCACGGCTGCTGCCTCTGTGCCGGCGTGGTGCCTGGCAATATCCGGATAAATCGAGCGCTGTGCCTATAAGGTCTGGTGGTGTCGAGACCTGTTTGCGGTGTTTGTGACAGTCCCCCCCAAGCAAAAAAAAAAAAAAAACCCCGTGCTCCCTGGTTCGCTCTTGAGAGCCAAAACCCCCTATTTCTCGTGTCCTGCCGTTGCCACGGCCAGGATGTCCGCCTCCAGCCCGGCCACGTGCCTTACAGGAATGCCAGCCTTGGCCAGCGTACTGCGGCCCGTGTTGTCCGAGACGAACTTGTCTGGCTCCAGCACGCCCACGTAGACGGTAATGCTCCGCAAGGGCTCTGCGTTTGCTGCGACGTCTGCGGCGGCGGCTGCAGCTCCATCGCCATGTGGTTCGGGTCTTGCTTTGCCTGCCAGCCGCAAGATGCGCTGCACGCACGGCTCGTTGCCGCTCAGCCGCAGCGAGCACGGCTCCATGGTCGTGTAGAGATACAGCCGCTTCGCCAGCCGCGACGGCGGGACGGCGGCCAGGCCCGTCTCGTCGGCCAACCCCAGCTGCCGCGCCAGCTTCGTCAGACAGCACTGCTCGGCGTGCGTGTTGCCGGGCAGCTCCAGCGTGTAGCCGGTGGCCACGATGGCATCGCCAAGGGCGCCATCCAAAGCACCGTCAGAAGCGCTGCCAAGAGCGCCACCTCCGGAGACGTCTCTTCCTCCCCTTGCCTGCCAAGCCTGCACGGCCGCATCCGCGGCATCCGCATCCACCAGAACGGCTCCGACGCAGAAATTCGTCGGCTTGGGCGGCGACAGCTTGGCCAGGGCCAAGGCCCGGCGCATGTAGAACACATGCTGAGGATCAGCAACAGTCTCCATTCTGTGGTGGGCCGAGCAAGAAGAGAGATGAAGGAGGGAAAATAGGAGGAGAAGAGGGCATTAAAAAAAAACGACGTTTGGATTTCGCCCGATTTTCGCCTTTGTTCGGGGATAAGCTAGCAGCACGGGCTGCTGTCCCAGGTTAACCAAACCTCCGCCCAAAAAACCCCAGTTTGTAGTAGTTTGTGCCTTTGAGTATGAGAGCTTTCTTCTACTCAGCATGGGCTCTATCCTGGGCAAAAGACCGTCGTTGATTGCTGCATGGAGCAGAGCTTGCGGCCAATTAGTTGACCAGTGTCTTTTCAATCGGTTGACGGTGAAGTCCTAATGGGGTCTACGTTTGCAAGGATCGCTACTGCCGTCACGGCACAGCCCCTTTGGGCAGGTGGCTCCGTGCTTTGGGCAGCCTAGCAACGCTCCTGCCAAACATCTTTGAGGAGCAGTAGCAGAAGAAGGGAGGATGCAGATACTGAGCGGCGGAAGGACCAATTGTAGGTATTACAGAGAGCGGCTTTGCTGGGCGGTTCCCCAGTGCTCTGATCCATAGCGAGCAGGATTTTCTACTTGTCGATGCCACATGAGTCGGCCAATTACATATCTTATACTGCCATGCACCACTGCTGCTCAACTTGCTATTCTTTTTCTTTTTCTATGCTTTTATTGCGTTGAGTCATGTGACCTTGTCGCGCAACGCGTTTCGCGTGTGTGGCGGCTTTAAAGCGTAATAAAAACGGAAGCTCCACACCAGCTCTATCTTTTCTCACCACAACACAACGTCCCCCAAAACCGACGACATCACAAAACCAAAACAAAATGGCTTCACTTGACGACGAAGATGGCGGCACGCCGCCCGTCACGATTGACCCATACGAAGTGCTGGGCCTCGAGCGCACAGCCACGGCCGAGCAGGTGCGTTCGGCCTACCGCAAGGCAGCTCTGCGGAGCCACCCGGACAAGGTGGCGGCGCGGGTGGCGCAGCGGGGCGGCGACGGCGGCAGCAAGGGCAGCAGCAGCAGCGCGGCCGACGACGACCAGGATGCGGCGCTGGCGGCGGCCAAGGCGGCGGCGCATCGGCAGTTCCAGGAGGTGGCGCTTGCGTATGCGGTGCTGTCGGACGAGGGGCGGCGGCGGCGGTACGACGCGACGGGGTCGACGGAGGAGGCGGTGGTGGACAGCGACGGTTTTGACTGGACGGCGTTCTACCGGGCGGCGTTTGCGGACGCGGTGTCGGCGGCGGCCATCGACGCGGTGGCGGCGCAGTACCGCGGGTCCGACGAGGAGCGGCGCGATGTGCTGGCGGCCTATGTCGACGCCGAGGGCAGCATGGACGGCGTGTTTGAAAACGTCATGCTGAGCCGCGTGCTGCCGGACGAGGAGACGGGCGAGCCCAGCGACGACGCGCGCTTCCGCGCCATCATCGACGCCGCCATTGCCGCCGGCGACGTGCCGGCGTTTGCCGCCTACACGCAGGAGACAAAGCAGACACGCCGGGCCCGCATCGCCGCCGCCCAGCGCGAGAGCCGCGAGGCCGAGGCCTACGCCAAAGAGCTTGGCGTGCACGAGCAGCTGTTTGGGAGCGGGAAGAAGCGCAGGGGCGGCGACGGCGACGGCGACGGCGAGAACGAGGACGAGGACGAGGGTGAGAGCAAGGGCAAGGGCAAGGGCGGGGGCAGCAGCAGTGCCAAAGAGAGCAAGGGTGCCGGCAGGAATACGGGGGCTAGCACGGCAGGCAAGAACGGCAAGAAGACCGCCGCCGCCGTCGACGACGACCAGGCTGGCCTGGCAGCACTCATCCAACGACGGCAGCAAGACCGTGCGGCCGCATTCCTGGACGGCCTGGCCGAAAAGTACGGCGCAAAGCCCAGCAAGAAGAAGACGCCCGCTTCGGGTAAGGGCAGCAGCAGCAAAACGAAGAAGCGCGGCGCAACGGACGAGGACGACGACGACGACGACGACGACGAGCCGTCCGAGGAGGCCTTCCAGGCCGCAGCGACGCGACTGAAGAACGGGCAGGCCCAGAGCGCAAAAAAGGCAAAAAAGGCTCGGCGATGAGGCACAAGGTCGGCCTTGCAAAGCTTTTTATTTTTTTTTTATTCTGGACGTCTTTGCGTCTTTGCCGAGCCTTTCTCCCAGAGCTTTATTTTTTTGGAGCAGAGCTTTCATTGTAACGCAAAACGGCTGGTTATATTACGAGGCATTATGGTTTGATTTGTGGCATAGGCGTCTCTGTTCTCGACAATTGGCGTATGTCGGAAACTTTTGCATTGTTGATGGAGGACTCATATTACGTTGTGGCAATGGGAATACTGGTAGCATTTGTGAGGTGTCAGGCAGATGAGGTTAACAAAGCCGGCGTGTCTTGGCTTACCATCAGGCTCTTGAGGATGCAAGGTCTTCTCGGTCCGTAGGCTGTATAAAGTATTTCAGACGCTTAGCTGTTACAAACGAATAGATCTTTTAGAGCGTGCTATGCTGATTTACAGGATCTTGCCAGTCCACGTGATAGCGCGTACTGGAAAATATGGTCCCAACCCCGCCAGAGGCCAAAAACCTCGCCGCGCTTTCTAGACAAATCGGCTGCACCAGAGACAGAAAAAACACTTTTTTCTTCTCTTGCTTTTTGTTTAGACCGTTCGTTCCCACTATTTGGGGGGGACGGTGGTCTCGCTTGCCTGCCATGCCATGACCGAGCTGCCGCCGCCATCGCCTACCAAAGCGGCGACGGCTGAGACCTCTGCGACGACAACAATAGCTGTGACGGCTGCGACGGCTGCGACGGCTGCAGTCACCCAAGCAAGCGGTCCCGAAGACCAGCATCCGCCAGCAACGGCTGCCCCGCGCATTTCCTACTATCCGCAGTACTGTTTCCATTTGTCGCCGACGCTGGGTCGCTACTGTCCGATGCGCATTCGCGAAGTGGTCACCCTGACGCGATTCGTGCAGTTTGAAAGTGAGTAGCAGTGCCAGAGTGACGAGACCCGAAGTCAAGGGCTCTGTTTCGGCGACTGGAGGGAACGGTTCTTTGGGGACCTGCCCAGAGAGAGATCAAGAGAGGGACTGCGGGAGCTGGAGAGAACAGGGGCTGACGGTTTTTTTTTGCAGACCAAAATGTGTTTTTTCGGCTGAACCATCCGATCCGGTGGGTGCAGGTGGCGGGCGTCGTGGTGGCCTGTAACACCTTTGGGACGCGACGGCTCTACACTGTGGACGACGGCAGTGGCGCAACGATTGAGTGCGTGGAGACGGAGGGCGGCAGCGGCAGCGGCGGCGGCGGGCGCACAGGCGCGACGACCGGCGGCGCGACCAGCCTCAACGGAAAACAAACGCCGGCCGGCACGACGACGACGACAGCTGCCACAACAGCGGCAACGGTGACGACAACGACAACTACAACGACAACGACGACACCAACAACGACGGACGGCCAACCCGGCGACGTGCTGCACATCCACGGAGCACTGCACGTCTTCCGCGACGACTTCTTGCAGGTGCACATCCGCCGCCGCGTGCGGCTGCAGTCAACGGCGCAGGAAGTGCAGTTCTGGCAGAACGTGCAGGCATTTGCCACTGCCGTGCTCGATCAGCCGTGGGTGCTGGACCGCGCAACGGTGCGACAGTGTCGAAAAAGGGCACTCGAAGGCGGAGACGGCGACGGTGGAGACGGGGGGCAAAGCAGCCGAGGCATGTCTAAAAAATGAAACCAAAACGAAAAAAAAAGGGAACAGGCCGGAAAAGCCAGACGGACAGGGACAAGAGTTGAAAAGCCTGCGAAGATGGAGGCCGTCGACTGGAACACTACGGAAACAGAGGGGGGCAGACGAGAACGTTCAAAGGATCGACAGCAGCGCCCACAGCGACGACGGCGACAGCGACAACGACGACGACGGTCATTACAACATTGACTCAGCCTGGCATCTCCAACCGCCGTGTCTCCGAAAGAGGGCCGGAAACCGACCAAAGTTTGGCTATTGCTGCACGGCTGGGCCATGCCAGTCTCGGTCGTTGTCGCCGCCAGAGGAGAAGGGAGAAGAAGAAACACGAGTCGAGTTGCGAGCAAGAGTCGAACTGCAACTTGGCGTTGGTTAGCAGAGGATTTGGGGGAGGGGGGGGGTTGTTTGTGTGCTCCAGTAGAACGAGGTTCCAGGACAGGGCCTGCCCCGTGACCTGTCTATTACCTGTTCATTCTCCTGTGCATTGCCTCTATCCAGTGTCTGGTCTTAAACATTGGACCATTGGTCCAACAAGTCTCGGAGTGTTGCGTGCACGAAGGAGGGTGAGCTAAGTTGGGGTCGTAACTGCCGCAGAGGCTCCTTCTTCCATAACAGGTGCAGCTTCCCGTTTCTGTGCTTGGTCGGCCATGTTCAACTGTACTTTGACGTTGCAATGACGAGAAGCTTTAGATTGCACTTTAAAAATGGACTTTAACAAAGATCTCACTTTTGGTTTCCAATCTCGTTTTCTCCTTTCTTATTGCTGTACTTCTCCATCCCAACCCCCCTTGTTGTTGTTTTTCTCCGATCGGTTTCACTCGCCTTCAGTCATTCTAATTGATTTGAATTTGACTTTCTGCTATCAAATGTTCCTCCACAATGCCATGCGTCTTGCTTTGCAGTAGCGAAATAGCCGGCAGCCCTGTGCTTGTCCCTCTTCTCGGGCGCCTCTTTGAGAAAACCGGACCATTACACTAGGTTACCCAATCAGAGAAGGGAGCTACTTTCCACTTCAATACTCTTCTTTGCCAGGCCCTTTCACCTTTCTTTATTATTTTTTTTCCCTCTTTCTTGACTTTTGCTTCTTTCGTTCTTTTGTATTTCTTTCTTTCTTCTCTCCTTTTTGCCTTGTCTGTTCGTGGTTCGGCAGTATCTACCCAAATCGCACGTCACAAGCGATGAGTCTCGACCTGTTTGCCCATGGCGGTGGCCGCCCGCTGCCACCTCATATTCCCGTCCGCCCAGACCACCCCATGCTGGCAGCTGGCATCGACGCAGCCACGCGCCAGGCCAGCGGGCCGCTGCAGACCAACAAGTTCTACGCCAACTTGATGCTCAGCGGCCAAGACCTGCCCGCCTACGTGCTGCCGTATGCCGTGTCCTGGACCAAGGGCCGCTGGCCAACCCACGGTTGGGGCCTCACAGTGTCCCATGCCACGGCGGAACAGCGCGTCTTTGGGCCGCCCAGCACAACCTGCCAGCACCATGCAGACGGGACGGCGGCCGATGGAGCCGGGAGTGCCGGGGGTGCCGGACCGAGGCCCTTGGCGGCATCCTATTTCTACAGCCCGCCAATGCAGCAGAATATGGTGCTTGATGCGGCAGAGCTGGGCACGGCCACCGTGCTGACGGTCCACGATCTGACAGACATGTCGGTGCGCGTGTGTCTGCGGCCTGGCCCCGGCCATCCGCCAGCGATCGAGTTTCCGCTGGTCCAGGGCCAGGGCTTTGTGACAGGCATCTACGGCGGGGCGCGGCCGATTCTGCGCTCGGCCATGCCGCTCAAGCTTGTCTCCTCGTCGCTGTTCTCGTCAGCCGCCCACATGCCGCGGCCTGGCGTCACGCGGTTTGTCGTGCAGGTGGAAAACGGCGACATCTGGCTGGTCTACGGCCGGCACCGGCCCGGCACCAAGCCGCTCAAGCTGAAGTCGGCCGGCTCCTCCGGCTGCGTGCTGGAGTCGCGCAGTGCCTTTTCGGGCTCGCTGCAGGTAGCGCGCACCAGCCGCGATCCACGCGACTGGCAGCTGTACGACGAGGCGGCCGGCGTCTTCGTTACCGGAGTGGCACTGTCGGGCTCAGCCCACCAGTCCCACGGCACATACGTTTTCACTTTCCAAAAAGCAGACGTCGCCAGCGACGGACGCAACAGCAGCAGCAGCAGCAGCAGCAGCAGCAGCAGCGATCTGCTGGCCCAGACATGGCCCATCATGTTTGCGCTGCCACACCACGTCGCTTCGTTTGATCAGAAGACCCGGACCGCCATGCTGCCGGCCAGCCTTGCCCTGGACACGCCGACCAAGGGCCGTGCGGTTGCCGTGGCGGCCGACTCGTGGACCATGGTGGAGCCCGAGCTGCCGGTGCAGCTCGGCCTTCTGCCATGGGATGCGGAGACGCGACGCACGGTGCGGACGCTGTCGCCAGCCACGAAGCAGGCCATCCTGGAGGTGGCGCGCAGCGAGCTGGACGAGGACGTGGAGGCGCAGACCATTCTGGCCTCGACTTACTTTTCGGGCAAGGTATGACGCCAGTTTGGCCCATGCTTGATAACCTGCAGTCTCTGCAGTCTTTCACACAAACCCACTAACTGCACAGGGCCTTGCCAAGTTTGCAACGATCGTTTTGTGCTGCAAAGAGCTCCTGGACGACCCCGGCCTCGCCGCCGAGGGCTTGCGGAAACTCAAGGCGGTGTTTGCCCGCTTTGCCGAGAACCGGCAGATCCACCCGCTGGTCTACGAGGCGGCATGGGGCGGCGTGGTTTCGTCCGAGGCCTACACGACGGGAGACGCCATGGCCGACTTTGGCGGCTCCTACTACAACGACCACCACTTCCACTACGGCTACTATGTGTACACCGGCGCCGTCATTGGCCATTTGGAACCGGCCTGGCTGGACGCGTTGGCTGTGGCGACACAGTTTGCGCCGGGAAAGACCAACGTCGTCGCCGGCGGACTAACGAACGGCGATTTTGTCGACATGCTGGCCCGCGACTATGCCAACGCCGACCGGGCCGACCGTTTCTTCCCCGTCTTTCGCAGCTTTGACTGGTACCACGGGCACAGCTGGGCCCAGGGCCTGTTTGCGACGGTGGACGGCAAGAACCAGGAGTCGAGCTCGGAAGACGCCATGTCGGTGTACGCCCTGAAGATGTGGGCGGCCGTGCGCGGCGACGGCGTGGCCGAGGCCCGCAGCAGCCTGATGCTGGCGGTGCTGGCCCGGTCGCTGCAGACGTACTACTACTATTACGGGGGGGCAGGCCTCGGTCGCGGCGCCGGCTCCGGACACCTGCCGTCGCCGTCGCCGCCGCCGCCCGTGCTGCCGGCGCAGTTTGTCGGCAACAAGGTGGCCGGCATCATGTTTGAAAACAAGATCGACCACACCACCTTTTTCGGCGCCCGCCCCGAGTACATCCACGGCATCCACATGCTGCCGCTGCTGCCCATGTCGTCGCTGGTCCGGCCGCCCGCCTTTGCGGCCGAGGAGTGGGCCGTGGCCTTCTCCGGCGGCCGTGCCGACAAGGCCGAGGGCGGCTGGCGCAGCGTCCTCTACGGCAGCCTGGCCACGGCCGACCCGCACGCGGCATTTGCCTATTTCAGCCAGCCCGGCTTCGAGCGCGGCTGGCTCGACGGCGGAGCCAGCCGCACCTGGTATTTGTGCTACTCGGCAGCTCTGGCGGGGAAGTAGGCCGACGAGGTGGATCAGCATTCATGCGTCGCAAAATGCTGCAGAGGGTCATAGACAAACACGAGTTGGCATCTCAGAGCAATATTCCATATGTGCGGTTTTACAAAGCATTGCATATCGCGGAATATCGTACTTCCCGTACCTCTCCTATGGGTAATTCTTTGTACGACGTATGGATATTAATACTCCAGATTCAAAGCAAGCTTGGCAGCCCCACCAGAGATCCTTGAAATTCAGCTCACGACGTAATCTGCCAATAAATTCCCCATGTGCCCCACCCAAACAGCAACCAAAGCTATCCATACCTTCTCACAGCCACTCTTGGCACGCTAATGCCGATCCACTACAAGAGCTGTGGGTGGCGGTTGCCTCACTGAGCAAGAGCTTCTGCGGAAGCTCAGGGAAGGAAGGACCCGAATCAAAAAAAGCACCCGTTCTCGTACAAAGTACAAAATATGGATACTCGTAAATAAGGATACAACTTCGCCCTGAAAATCTCTTGCACTGGATTTCTGTTTTCCCTATACTTGAGCTTCCAGCCTTCTCCCCCTTGCAAGCGGCAATTACCAGCAGCATTTTATCAAGTCGCATGTACTCCGGACATCGTGCGCTGTTTTCCATTCTTGAATCGACTCGCCAGCTCGCACTCAGGTAGCACTCGGGGTTCTTCGACTGCATTGCTGGCACCCAAAACAAAAAGGTAGACAAGACGTTAATTGTGTGCGTCATTGGTGGGGCCCAATTTCATTGTCTTTTTTTTTTTCGTTTCTAAGGTGTGACTTAAAGGTTGCGCGCTGTTTCTTTTCTTATTTGTTTTTTCTTTTTACCCCATTTCAACCTTTCACGATCTTTGTTCTCGACCATCTTTGCCCATCTTTGCCAAGAAGCCAAGCAGCCAAGCAGCTAGGAAGCCAAGGGCAGAGTGCCAATTTGCCAAACAGCCAAGGTGAGCAAAGCCACCGAACATACGAGTCCTCGTACGTGGACTGGCACGGAGCTCAAAGGCTTGTCTGTTTTGTCTGTTTTGTCTGGTTTGGATTGCAACATCTCTGCCGTTGCTGTCTCGCATTTTCCTGCAATCTGTTCGCACTTGCTCCGTTGCAGCAAGCATTGACACTGACGAGATATTAAAGTCGAAAAATAGAGACACAGGAAAGACGGCGAGATCGAAGCGATACAACGTCGTAGTACACCAACCAGACTTTGCAGAGCCAGAAGCGATAAAGACACGACACAAAGCACACCACAAAGCACGCATAAAGAAGGAAAGGCTCAGTCTAGAAAGCCCGCTACTGTTGTATTACTCGTACTTCCGTCGCACGGTTTTACATTCCCTTTTTCGCTCTCATCTTATCCCTTCTCTTTCTTTTAATTTTTTTTTCCCCCTGCTTTAACGCCTCGCGCCAGCTATGTCATGTGAGTAAATTGCCTCTCTCTCGCTCTTAAGTTACACCCCTTTATCCCATCTATCTGCTGCTGTATCACAAGAGTAATATAGCGGAATTCATGTTGTCTTTTCTGCACTTTCGTCACATCGCAGTCTTTCCCGCTGTCCCCCCTCCCCTCTCCCCTCTCTCTCTCTCTCTTTGTCTACCTCCCTCCCTCTGTTCTCTCGTTCGAGGCACCCCGGCAGCCTTGCCGGTGCCCAAAGACGTTACCGTTACATCATAAGCTTGGTATGCTTCTCTGATTTATCACATCACTTTCATAATCCTTAATGCCCACACAAACCCACAAGCCCCCCCCCCCTTTTTTTTGTTTTTTGTTTTATGTTTCCGCCCCATTTCTCTGCTACTTGCGACGTCGCACGTTGTGCACTCTTACCACATGGCGTGTCGGACACTGCCCTCTCTTGCTTTCTATATCACTACGCCGTGTCTTGTTTCCCGTCTGCGAGTACCTGCCGCGCTTGCTTGCTTGTTTACTTGTTTGCTTACCTGCTTGTTTGCTGTTTCCTTGCTTGCTCTTCTTTCACTTGCTAGTTTGCTCGCTTGCCTCCCTTTGTTTGGCACTCAGAGAGTAGCTTGTTTGTAATCACATGCCATCTTGGGTCGACCCCATCTTGCTCCTATTTGCAATTCTACCAGCTCACAAAGGCTCATTGTTTTGGCTTACCCCCCTCTTCCCACCCCCATCTTGGCCCCCCATTCCATCCATTCTACTATGGCACTACTTTTATCCCGGCAGCCCGTCAACCTCAATAGCGTGAATCCCGAACATGGCTACCATTCTGACTCTGCAGTGCTGAATTCTTTCCACAAGCAAGTCGCCCGTACTGTGCGTGGCATGGACCCCCGCGGCATTAATCCACCAGCCAGCAACGGCGGCGTCAACGAAGCGTCGCCGCTCCTCGGCAACAGAACAAACGATGGCCCAGAACCCGTGACCGCCAACCACAGCGTCAACCATTACAGCCGCCGCCACGATGCCCTGCACAGCAGTTTTGCGCGCCGTCTGCTCTTGGACAAGGCCCACACGCCGGGCTACGACAGCCCAAACCCGCTCGTGCGCGCGGCCGCCCACACAGCCAACGTCACCAAGGCCACGCTCTTCTCCAGCCCCGTCAATGTGCTGCTGGTGTTTGTGCCGCTGGGCATAGTGGCCGGCGCCCGGGAGATGAGCGCGGCAGCGGTCTTCACACTTAATTTTCTGGCCATTGTGCCGCTGGCTGCCGTCCTGTCGTTTGCAACCGAGGAGATCTCCGCGCGCATGGGCGATGCTCTCGGCGGCCTGCTCAACGCCACTTTTGGCAATGCCGTCGAGCTGATTGTGAGCATTGTGGCGCTCAAGGAGGGCCAGATCAGCGTCGTGCAGGCCTCCATGCTGGGGTCTATCCTGTCCAACATTTTGCTGGTGCTGGGCATGTGCTTTTTTCTCGGCGGCATATGGAACATGCGCGACCCCAACAACCTGCCCATGGAGCAGAGCTTTGCCACCGCCGCTGCCCAGACGAGCTGCTCGCTTATGGCCCTGTCGTCAGCTTCGCTTATCATTCCGTCGACGGTGTGTTTTTTTTTTGGTTCTTGCTGCCATTCTTGATTAATTCCAACCCCCCCTCCCCCTCACCCCCTTTGCTAACATCCCACCCAGCTCTACAATGCCTTGAGCTCAGCCGAGCCAGACGAGCAAAACCACGCCATCCTAGTTCTGTCGCGCGGCACCGCCGTGATTCTGTTCGGTCTATACTGCCTGTTCCTGTACTTCCAGCTGCACACGCACTCGAACCTCTTCGACCCAGAGAGCCAACCGTCTGCCCACAACCCGTCTTCCCCCTCGGCTGGCCGCATCAACGGCGTCGACGGGCAGGAAGGCGAAGGCGGCGTGGTGGGAAGAGCGGAAGAGGATGACGAGGCATATGAGGTGCACATGAACCCGTGGGCGGCGGCCACCGTCCTGGTGGTGACGACCGTTTTGGTTTCAGTGTGTGCTGAGTACCTCGTGGACAGCATCGATGCCGTCGTAGCCACGGGCCAGATCAGCAAACCGTTTATTGGCCTGATCCTGATTCCCATTGTCGGCAATGCCGCCGAGCATGTCACCGCCTGCGTCGTGGCCACGCGCAACAAGATGGACCTTGCCTTGGGCGTGGCTCTGGGGTCTAGCATCCAGATCTCCCTGCTTGTCACCCCCTTGCTGGTCATTCTGGGCTGGCTCGTGCTGGACCAGCCCATGACGCTGCACTTTGGGACTTTTGAGACCGTGGTCTTTGCGATGAGTGTGTTGGTCGTCGCATATACTTTGCAGGACGGAAAGAGCAACTATCTTGAGGGAGCCATGGTGAGTTTTGCTGCGGTTTGGCTTTTTTCCCCTCGTCGTATTTTTTTTATTTTTATTTTTTGGTCCTGTGTTCTTTGCTTCTGTTCTAACCATACAGCTCATGGGACTGTACACCATCGTTGCCCTGGCCTTTTACGTCAGCCCTGGCGAAGTTCTCGACAAGGCCCTATCGTTATTCAACCTGTCCAGTTAGACGGTCACATTGATTCGGGAGCGGAAGAAGTGTGTACGAGTCTGGTTTTCCTTTTTTGTCGTCTTCTGTCTCTGTATTTTGTAATTTATTTTTGTACTTTGTACGTCTTCGTCTATCTTTTTTTGGGTATTTCTTTTGTATCGATGAAGGAGGGAAAATTCTGGGTTTGGGTTTAGGTAGTCAACTTTGCATATTTGTTTAATTTTGATTATTTCTTGGGCCTACACAACTTTTTTGGATTGATCTATCTTGGGTCTGGCTCTGCTCTCTTGGACCCATCGTTCGCCACTTTGCCATGTTTTCCGGATTTCCATGGATTCGGTTGCCTACACAAGTGGCCGCTCCATTGGCAACACAACGCCTTGCTTCATCAGCAAGCGTGGCTTGATGGAGTCCTGGTAGGCCATCTTGGTCGACCATTCGGGACCCATGGGCAGCCGCAGCGACCGCTCATACTGTTGGCGGGTCTCGAAGCCGTGCGGCAGCTGTGTGGACAGGTACTTGTCGGTCTGCATTTGTTAGCGGGGCAAGACGACGGAAGATGAGAAAAAAAAAAGAGAAGACGAAACAGACGAAACACAGAAACAGACAAAAGACAAAGGACAAAAAGAAATCGGAGAAACGCATAGAGCGAGCACAGTCTTCAAAGAAGCACCACATCTTCTCACCTTTTTCAGTCGACGCTCGCTGATGATCAGCCGCTCCGACTTGGCATCCCGGCGCTCCATGGCCGACTGCGACGGCCTGGCGCTGCTGCTTGTCTGCTGCAGCCGTCTCTGCTGGTCGCTGTTCCTCTTGGCCGCCCGCTTGCTGCTCATGCCGTCGCCTATCCAGGTGCCCCAGCCGGGCAGGACGTCGTCGTCGCGGCCGCCGTTCTTTTTGCCGCGGCGCGTGCGTTCTTCTTCTTCGGCCGCCTCTTCAGCAGCGATGCGTGCCTTTTCCTCGGCGAATTCGGCGGCTGCGTCGTCGTCGCCCAGCGCTTTGAGCAGCAAGTACTGCTGGTCGGCTCGCAGAGAGACCGTCGTCGCCGGCTTCCGATGGTTTGCAGTGGCCGACCGGTTTGGGGCGGCGGTGCTCTGTGGGGCCACACCGTCGTCGTCGTCGTCATCGTCATCGTCGCTGCCTGACGAGGACGTTGCATCGTCATCGTCTGCCGGTGCGACTGTCGGCTTTGCTGTCTTGGTGGCTGCCGACGCCGACACGGACGCCGACACGGATGCCGACACGGACGCCGACACGGACGCCGACGCCGCCACCGCCACCTCCTCAGCCTTGGCCTTTTGGTGAGCCGCCGACTGAGCGCCGATCTCGTTCATCACAGCTGCCGCGTCCAAGTGGGTGCTGCGAAGAGTAGCAGCAGCTGCTGCTGTCTTGGCCGCCCTGGACTTGCGCGAGTCTTTTGGCTTTGTGAGCCAGGAGTCGATCGAAGCCGGTGCGGGAGCGTCGCTGGCAGCCGGAGCAGAGGCCGACAGCCAGGAAGATGTTGCCGCCGTGGTCGTGGTGATGTTTCTGGTGTTTCTGGTGTTTGCTGCTGCCCCCTTGCTCGGCTCTTGGTCATCATCGCCACCTGCCGGAGAAGAATGGCGGCGCGACAAAGGCATCGTTCTGGTTGCTGTGCCCGAGTTGGCTCCGCCATACGTGCGACGGCCAACGACGGCGCTGGGGTCGTCGCCGGCAGCAGCGTCGTTGCTGTCTCCGCCAGCAAGGCCCTCGCTGTCGTCATCGCCGTCCAGCGCGCGCATGATCTCCTGGATGGCCTCGTCGTTTTCCTTTTTGCGCGCCAACTCGGCCTTTTGCATAAAGCCAATGCTCATGAGGCCCTGCGGCAGGCCGCCGTTGCTGGAGTTGTCGCTCTTGCTGACGGCCTTGAGCTGCTTCAGGGTTCGGCGCTTGAAAGCCTCGTCGTCGTCGCCGTCGTCGCCGTCGTCGTCAGAGTCGTCGGAGTCGCTGTTGTCGTCGTCCGAGCCGCGCCGCTCGATGCGTCGGCGCAGCGCCTCGTCCTGGCGGGCCATGTCGACGAGGCCGGCGCGGAAGTCGTCGTCCCAGGCGGCACGGCCGGTGTTTTTGGCGCGCTTGGCCCACTTGCTCTCGCGGTGGCGGGCGCCGACGCGCTCGAGGGCGCGGCGGCGGTGCTGGGCCTCGCGTTCCTCGTCGGAGTGCAGGGCATCATAGGCGGCGTCGTCGTCGGCGCCGGCCTCGAGGCGCTGCAGCTCCTCCTCCTCGGCGACGGCCATCTCGGCCTTTGCCTTTTCGCGGCGGTGGATGCGGCGGTAGGCCTTGCTCTTGATCTTCTTGATGCGCTTGGCGCGGGCGGTTTCGCGCGACTGCATTTCGCGGGCGCGGCGGCGCTCGCCGACGAGGCGCTTGAGCTCGTCGGGCGTCAGCGACGCGCGGTAGTCGTCGAACTGCTTCTGGCGCGTCTGGGCCTGCACGCGCGGGCCCAGGCCGCTCTCTTCCAGGATGGCCAGCACGGTGCGTTCGAGCTCCGTCTGGGCCGACCGGTGGCCCAGCGGCTGCAGCGCCTCGCCGTCGCGGTCGACCACGCCGGCCGCCGCCAGCGACCCGGCCACCGGAAAGACCACGTGCTCGGCCCGCCGGTTGCGCTTGACCGTCTCCGTCCAGCGGCCCACGGTCTCGTGCGCCTTTTCGGCGGCTGCCATGCGCAGCAGCCGGTCCTGCTGCATGCGCGCCAGCGGGACGTCGAGTTTTCGGGACGTGCCGCCGCCGCCGCCGGTGCCGGTGCCGGTCGCTGTCGCCGCTGTCGACGCCGTCGACGCCGTCGTCTTCTCCTCCTTTGCCAGCAGCTTGAGCGATTTCTTGATCTGCGGGTCTTTGAGGCCAAACAGGCCGAGATCGGCCAGGCTGACCTTGGCCTTGGCCGACGCCGCTCCGCCTTCGCCGGCGTTGTCGCCGTCGCCGTCGCTGTCGCCCGCAAAGGCCGATGCCAGGCCTTGCAGAGCATCCAGCCGGGCTGGCTCCTTGTCATCGTCATCGTCGCTATCGCTGTTGTCGTCGTCGCTGTCGTCGCTGTCTAAGCTGGACGACGCAGAAGACAGCGAGCCGTCATCGTCAGAATCAGACGCACTCGCAAGGACGTCGTCGTCGTCGTCGTCGTCATCATCTGCACTCATATCCTCGTCGCTATCACTGGCATCACTGGCATCAACTCGACGGTTCTTTGCCATCCTGCTCTTTTCCTTTTTCGCCTTTTTCGCCTTTTTCGCCTTGTCGCCTTTCTTCTGCGCCGCCTCGCCCTCCTCATCGGACGAGACCTGGTCGAGAGCCGTTGCCAGGTCGATGGCGTCGTCGCCCAGATCGGCGCCGTCGTCGCCCACATCATAGTCATCGTCGCTGAAGCCGCCGTCCGCGTCGTCGCCGCTGTCGTGGCCGCTGCCGCGCTTGGGCTTTTGGGCGGTGCGCGACGACTTGCTGCCGGGAAAGGCAAAGTCGGCCATGGTGTCGTCGTCGCTGTCGCCAAAGGCCTCGTCGCTGTCAATTTCCGAGTCCTCGTCGTCGCTGCCAACACCCACGTGCCACTCGTTGCCGGAGCTGTCGGAGTGGATTTCGGCATCCGAGTCCGGGTCCGAGTCCGAGTCGCCGCCGTTGCCTCGGCCGATGTTGCCATGGCCGTCCCCATCGACCCCCCGCTTTCTCCTTTTCACTCCGCCATAGCCATCCTGCCCATCTTCGCCGTCGTCGCTGCCCTGCTCGCCGCCGCCGTCGCTGCCACGCCGCCGCCGCCGCTTGGAGCCGCCAGCACCCCCCCGTTCTGGCTCAATGTCCAGGTCGCGTCTACGCACGCCCGTCGTCTTGGTCTTGTCACCTCCCAGCTGCGCCTCGGCAAGCGCCATGACGTCCACCAGGCGACGGCGACCAGCGCCGCCGCCTCCGCCGCCTCCGCCGCCGCCTCCGCCAGATTTGCGTTTTTTGCTGCCGCTGCCGCTGCTGCGCCGCGAGCCTGTTTGGTTCGTCGGCAGCAATGGCCGGCCGTGTGCCTGTCTTCCCGGCATTTCCCTGTTCTTTTCTGTTTTATTTCCCGGCCCTGTGCAAGTTTGTCGGCGTGAGGATTTTGCCAGTCTTGCAGAGACAGAGGTGCCAGTCTTGCTGTGACAGTGGTACCAATTTTTTTTTTTTTTCCCTACTTTAGTTTTGCATTTTTTTAGTGGGGCTCTTATTCTGCCGTCTTTTGCGGTGTGCCGTTCTGCTGACTTAGCATAAAATGTGCACGTGACACTAGAGTGGTTGGCTGACGATATGACTATCCATGCTATTCAGCTAGAAAAGTTGAAAACAAAAAAGCAGCTCCATCACAAAACGGCGACAACCGGGGGTCAGAAACGATGCGCGCAACAGACATCTTGCTGCGGCCGTACCGCAAGCTGCGGCTTACGGTCAAGGACATCAACAAGGGCTACTACAAAGGCACCCGCACGGGGTCGATGGGACGCCATACAAAAAAGGGCGGCTATATCATCGAATACAGCAAAGTGCGGACGTATGTGGTGCCAGACTTGTCCGAGTTCAAGGTGGGTAGAGTTGGGGAGGGGGTTGCCTTGAATGGAATTATGTTCTGTCGTTGTGTTTATCTTTTGTATTTTGCGCTATCAGCTTGTTTTGTCTCTTTGTGTTTTGCTCCAAGTTCGTTATGTTTCTGTTTCTTTCCTGTTTTGCTCCTTCTGTGTTTGTGCATGTGAGCCGTTTTCTAACCGTTTAGCTCACACCCTTTGTCACCAAACGTGTCCGCCCCGTCTTTGGCGTCTATCCCAGCACGCCAACCGACAAGGACGGCCCGCGCAGCGCGGCCACCTACCTGGCACGGTGGAAGGCCGAGAATGGCCTGGATTGAGGGAAGGAACGGCTGAATCGAAGAGGGGTCATGGGTCGCGAGAAGCGAAATGTCGAAGCGAGTCTCCCAAGGGGATATCTTGGAGCAAGCTTCTCTTGTTACAACAATAAATCATGAAGGACATTAGAGGATGCAACAGTCATTGGCAAAGCCATTGGCGAAAAGGTTGTTTTACTATGACGACAGAAATACATAGATGTACAATACACAACGATGGACAGTACACAGCAATGGACAGTACACAGCAATGCAGTACAGACAGAGACACAATATACACATGAAATGCAGGTCATCTATGCTCGACTATCTGCAAATGGCTCAGCGGCCGATGTGGTTCTCAGGGGCCGGACTCTGCCGTGCCGACTCTGCCACCGAGTTGAGGGTCATCATGCTGGCCGAGTCGGCGTCCTTTTTGAGCGAGAATGGCATGGCGATGCCGCCCAGAAAGGCGCGTTTTCCGGTGACGCCGGTGGGAGGCAGCGGCTCGCCGTCGGCCGTTGCTGGCCGCGGCTGGGGCTGGGGCTGTGGCTGTTCACGGGCCACTGGATGGCCAGGCGGTCCTGCCTCTGTGGGTGCCGTTGGCACGGCCGCGGTGGCCGCTGGCACGCGGTTGTGGACTTGGCTTGTCCCAGTCGCCGATGCCACAACGCCGTCTGGCGCCGCATCGCCGCCTCGTTCTGCCTCTTCGGTCTGTCTCTCGTCTCGCACAATGCGCCTGTGCGATCGACTGCGGCTGGCCTGGCTGGCCTGGCTAGCCCGGCTCGCCCGGCTGGTCCGGCGGGCCCGACTGCTCTGGCGCGATTCGTGGACCGTGTCCGGTGGCGCCTCGTCGTCTTCCTCCTCCTCCTCCTCCTCCTCCTCCGGGGCGGCCGCGTCGGCTGCCTGCTCGCGGGCCACGGCAGACTCGTCGTGCTTGGACGCCAACAGCGACCACAGGGCCAGGCCCAGGCTGGGCTTCTTTTTGGCGGCCTGGCCGGTTTCGCCTCCACCTCCGGTACTCGGGGCGACACCGGCGGCGTCGGGCCCGGTTCTGCGGAGGCGTCCGGCCAGCGCGCTCGGCGGCGGATGCTCGTCGGGGCCAAAGGACACAAAGCCGGCGGCGGCGTCGCGCATGCGGTGGCGCAGCACGCGGCTGCGCTGGACAGCATAGCGGCGGTCCCAGCGGCGCTTGGCGGCAAGCCAGCGCGTGACGGGGACGGGCTTGGGCACGCCGACGGCGGCTGGGGCCATGCAGCAGGCAGGCAGTTGGGCGGGCGGCGGCAGGCCGAAAATGTCGCCGTGGCGGGTGACGCGCTGGCGGATCATGTGGTTGCGGAACGGCGGCAGCGGATCGCCGGCCTTGCCGACGTGCAGGGGTTGGGGGGAGTCGGCCAGAGGCGGCGAGGCCGCAGAAGCGGGTGCATCGCCGGTGTGCTCTGTCTGTTTCGTGTGTGTGTGCTCTCTCTGCTCTGTCTGCTCCGTGTGTGTATGCTCTCTCTGCTCTCTCTGCTCTCTCTCCTCCTCGTCCGTCCGCGACGACGACGACGACGAAATGACAGAGATGGCGTCGTCGGCCACAATGTCAATGGCCGTCTGCTGGGCACGGGCCAGCGCCCAGGCGCCAAACTGGGCAATGGAGCGGAACATGTACTTGGCCGGGCGCGTGAAGCTCAGCGTCGGCGCCACGTGACACAGGTCGTCCCAGACCTGCAGCTGCACGGGCGTAGGCGGGTAGCGCGAAGCGGTGGCACCCGCACCTGTGCCGCTGCCAACGCCGCCAACGCCGCCAACGCCGCCAACGCCGCCAACGCCGCCAAAAGCCTCGGGATTGGCACACTTGTGGGCCAGGTAGATCTGCTCGTCGCGCAGCAGCTCGCCGCCGCCGGTCATGACCAGCAGCGGCGGCAGTCCGCCGAGCGTCGGCTGCAGCACCGGGCTGACGAGCGGGTGGGTCAGCAGGTCGTTGGTCGTGTACATGTGGATCTGCTCGGTGATGTCGATGGTCGAGCCGTCGTCGGCCGTCAGCGAGAGGTGGTTGGGGTAGGCTGTGGTGTCGTGGTGGGTGTCGTGGTCGTTGCTGTGGTCGATATTGCCCGGACTGCTGCCGTCGCTGGTCTTGTTGGTCTTGTCGGTCTTGTCGCTGCTCCCCACCCCCGCCATAGCAGCCAGCTCGTCTTCGGTGGGCGGCGGCCAGGCCGCGGACGGCCGCTGGTGGAAGCCGTAGGGCGGGATGTAGTCGCCGTACTCGGGGTCGGCGCCGTCGGCGGGCGCGGCGGCGATGCTGGGAAAGGAGTGCGTCAGGTCGACCCAGGGGCTGATGAGGACGGCGCCGGCCGGCAGCGGCAGGCCCTGGTCGCGCAGCACGACCAGCAGGGCCAGGGCCATGCCGCCGCCGGCGGAGTCGCCGGCCAGCACAATGGAGGCGGGGGCGTGGCCGAGAGCCAGCAGGTGCAGATAGGCGGCCAGGCAGTCGTGCAGGCCGCAGGGGAAGGGAAACTGCGGCGCCAGGCGGTAGCGCGGCGCAAAGACGCGGGCCCGCAGCTTGCGCGCGTGCCGCTGCAGCTGGTAGCGGTGCACGTCCACGCTGCCAAAAAAGTAGGCGCCGCCGTGGATGTACAGCATGATGCGTTGGGCGGGGGGTGTGCTGGGAGGGCTGCTGGGTGGCCCATCCCCTGGGCTGCTTTTGCTGCCGTCCCCTGGACTGCTTTTGTTGCCGTCCCCTGGGCTGATTTTGCTGGCCGGCCGATCCGGCCGATCCGGCCGGTCCGGCCCCGGCCCCGGCCCCAATCCCACCCCCCGCCCTCCACTCTGGCTCTCAGAGTGCACCACCCCCGCCCGCTCGGCACGCCGCCGCGCCTGGTAGTCCGAGCGCATCTCGATCCACTCGGCCCGCAGCTCCGGCGACGGCCGCCACTGCCACCACAGCCGACCGCCCACCCTGCGCAGCCCGTCATCACCCAGCTGCGCCGCCAGCAGCGCCGCCGAGCGTGCCAGCGCCTCGCCCGACACCGCCGTCTCCTCCACCCGCACCCACTGCGGATGCGGCACCCACTGCGCCGTAAAGGCCTGCAGCTCCTCGACCGTGTGGTGCGACGCGTGCCGCAGAAACGCCCGCACCAGATGCAGACCCTCGTCGTACGACAGGTGTGCCGTCGGCCGGTGGCGCCGCGGCTTGCGGTTGAGATACTGTCTTTGTTAGCTGGGGCGCAGGAAATTAAAAAAAAAAAAAAAAAAAAAAAAAAAAAAAAAGAGAGACAGGGGTCAGGACATTCATCTGCTCTTCGCCCTCCCCCTCTTCCCCTAAAAGCACATACATGAGAGAACAGCGTCGACACGACCGTCGGCGTGACAGCCACCGCCACGGTGGCCGTGTTGAGAACCATCGATGCGGTGTCGGAAAGAGAAGCCGAACAAAGGAGGCTCCAAGAAAGCGAAATCCGTAAAGCAGAGCCAGCAAGCAAAGAACAGAGGCAACGGCCCGTGTTCAGCGCAAATGCGTCTTCAAAAAGTCAATGCAACAGTCAAGCCATTCCCAAGTCGACGCCCTTCCATCTCGTCCCTGTCTTGTCCTTTTCACATGTCGGTGTGCTCGGTTCGGTGGTTCAGTTCCAGCACTGATGTCATAGCACCTGGGAAGCTTGCGAGCAATGTCAACAATCAGGTTTGGCACCAGCCTAGCTCCATCCGGCAGTCACGTGTTCAGGGATTCAACGTAAAGTCACATGCTGAACTCAGATACTAAACTTCAATTTAGTCACGTGTGTTTACGTAATTTTACTCGTACTCCGCACCCCACGTATCCTGGCCAAAGCCCAAGATTCTTCCGCCAATCAGTGCGAGACGGCCTGGTCTGCTGGGCCAGCTTGCTACCAGTGGGACCGCTGTTAGTGCTGTGTTCCACCAATAAGCACAATTGCCAAAGCAGGCAGGCGCATTCCCGGCAAGCAGAGACCGAAGGAAGGACGGCTCCTGCAACGCAATGCGACGTATTATTACTACTACTTACAGCCTGTTCGATGCAGCGTGCAGCAGGATTTGAGCTCACGTGCCGCTGCTGTTCTCTCAAACTCATACGCCGTCCTCCGCCAAATTTCAGCTTCAGCTTCAGCAGCAGCAGACGCACTCGGCACAGCACCGACGCATCCAGGCCGAGACCACGATTTCAGCAGGCCCCTGCCTTCTCTTCAGCATTCTCCTGCTGCTGCCACTCGGGGCGGCAGCCGTGGCGGCTTGACGATCTCAACAGTCGATGGCCTTTGGGCCCCTAAAAGGTTGCAACCATGGCAGAAGTAGAGGGGGTAGCATCAGCATCACCAGCGGAGGACGGGGTAGCGACAGCACCACCAGCACCACCAGCAGCAGCACCACCACCAGCAGACGCAGAACCACAGGGCCCCTGGTATGTCGGCAGCATCGACCAGGGCACGACGTCGACGCGGTTTATCGTGTTTGACGAGTCGGGCCAGCCGGTGGCCAGCCACCAGGTCGAGTTTGAGAACCGGTACCCGCAGCCGGGCTGGCACGAGCACGACCCGCTGGAGCTGGTGGCGACGGTGGAGCAGTGCATTTCCGAGGCCATGCGGCAGTTTGCGGCGCGCGGGCTGGACCGGCGGCGGCTGCGAGCCGTCGGCATCACCAACCAGCGCGAGACGGCCGTCGTGTGGGACGCCGCCACGGGCGAGCCGCTGTACAACGCCGTCGTGTGGCCGGACACGCGCACGGCCGCGCTCGTGCGCGAGCTGCGCCAGCAGCCCGGTGCCGACCGCCTGCACCGCCGCTGCGGCCTGCCGCTGTCCACCTATCCCAGCAGCGTCAAGCTGCTGTGGCTGCTGCGCAACGTGCCCGCCGTCCAGGCGGCTGCCGCCGAACGCCGCCTGGCCTTTGGCACCGTCGACTCCTGGCTCGTGTACCGCCTCAACGGGGGGCCTTCCGCTGCTCCGACCGGATCCGACGCCGCCTCCGATGCCGACGGCTTCCCCGGCGTCCACGTGACCGACAGCACAAACGCCAGCCGCACCATGTTTATGAACCTGCACACGCTCGACTACGACGACGAGCTGCTGGCCTTTTTCGGCATCGACCGCGCCTGCGTCCGCCTGCCGCGCATCGTCCCCTCCGCCCACGCCTCCGCCTACGGCGCCATCGCCGCCGGCCCCCTCGCCGGCGTGCCCATTGCCGGCTGTCTCGGCGACCAGTCCAGCGCCCTCGTCGGCCAGTGCGGCTTCCGCGCCGGCCAGGCCAAAAACACCTACGGCACCGGCTGCTTCCTGCTCTACAACGTCGGCTCCGAGCCCGTCCTCTCCCGCTCCGGCCTGCTGACCACGGTCGCCTTTGACTTTCGCGGGCTGGCCTGGGAGAACAGCTCGGAGGACAGCAGCAGCAGCAACACCAACACCACCACCACCACCAACAACAACAACAACGTCCCCCCCATGTACGCTCTCGAGGGCAGCATTGCCGTGGCCGGCGCCGGCGTCAAGTTCCTGACCAACAACCTCGGCTTTGCCTCCACCTCCCACGAGATCACCGCCCTCGCCGAGAGCGTCGACGACAACGGCGGCGTCGTCTTTGTCACCGCCTTCAGCGGCCTGTTTGCGCCCTACTGGATCGACGATGCCAAGGGAACCCTCTGTAAGTGTTTGAGCGTCTGTGTTTCTCTCTCCCCTCTCTCTTTCTCTCTCCTCCCCCTTGCATTGGGCGTTATTGTTTGAAGTCCGATTCTCCCTCTCTCCCCCTCCCCCACTCACACTCCCAGTCGGCATCACCCAGTTCACAAACCGCGGCCACATTGCCCGCGCCACGCTCGAGGCCACCTGCTACCAGACCGCCGCCATCCTCGAGGCCATGGCCCGCGACAGCCGCCACCGCCTCACCAGCCTCGCCGTCGACGGCGGCCTCTCCAACAGCGACCTGTGCATGCAGACCCAGGCCGACGTCAGCGGCATACAAGTCGACCGCCCCGCCATGCGCGAGACCACTGCCCTGGGCGCCGCCATGGCCGCCGGCCTGGCCACCGGCGTGTGGTCCAGCATCGCCCACCTGTGCGACGCCGTCGCCGCCCAGCGCGCCACCGGCCGCCGCATCTTCCAGCCAAGCCCCGACCGCGCCCGCTTCGCCCGCATGACCCGCAAGTGGGAGCAGGCCGTCGAGATGAGCCGCGGATGGGTGCGCAACGAGGCCGAGGTCGAGGCTGAGGGGGAGGTCGAGGCTGAGGCTGAGACCCAGGAGGAGCAGGGCAAGCCAAAGGCCGAGGAGGCAGCCGGTCAGGTCGGCGACAAGTCGGCCGAGGTCGAGCGTGCCGTCAAAGACGTACCAGACAACTCTGGCAGCCAGCTCCATCACGAAAACCCGTAGCTCTGGACCTGCACCAACTCGTCAGCCAAGGACACGCATCACACAGCAAGACACCAACACTTTCATAGCCTCACGCTCTCATTAGGAGAGATTTGCTCTATATATCTCTGCTAAAACACAAATACAAGAGAGGAGTTTGATTGTCATTCGGCGTGTATGGCTCCAAGTATTTTTTTTTTTTTTTCTGTCTTGCTATGCCCCGTGCATGAGCACGAATCTCCCAACCACGCGTTTATGTTTGCTGGTTCCTCATGTCCTCTCAAGGCAAAACAATAATATAGCGCTCGTTTCATAAACTGCAATTAAGAGCTGTAAAAGAACCAATCAATAGCAAGCGCCATCCTCCGAATGCAGAACGGCCAAAGCAAGGTCGAAGCCAGCAAGTAGAAGCCAGAGAGCCAAAATACCAAAGCCAAAAGGCAAGCCAAAAAGCCAAAGCCAAGAAGCCAAGAAGCCAAAGCCAAGAAGCCAAAAAGCCAATAAGCCAAGCCAAAAAGCCAGAAAGCCAGAAAAGCTAAATAGGGGGAAATATGCGTCGAGACCAAATCGGGAGGGAAAGCGGGTGAAAGAAAAAAAGGGCCGGCCAGAGGTGATAGCCGAGAGATGGGCAGATGTGATGGCCGAGAGACGTGGTGTTGCGGATGGGCGAGAGGCGAAAGGGCGAGCGGGTGGAAGGAGCGAGAAAAAGAGAGAAAACGAGTCGATGGGCCCGTTACATAATAATGGCCGGCACGTCGACATTAGCCTTGATGCTCTTGTGAGGCAGCACAGAGCCGCCGTTGACGTAGATCTCGTCGCCAATGGTGACGTCGTCGCCGAGCACGGTGACGTTCTCGAGGCGGGCCCAGCGGCCGACGGTGCTGTTCCAGCCGACAATGGAGCTCTTGATCCAGGCGTGGTCCTTGACCTTGGAGCCGGCCAGCAGCACGCAGCGCTGCAGGCGCACGCCGTCGCCGACGACGACGTTGGGCCCAATGGTGACGTTGGGGCCGATGCGGCAGCCCTTGCCGATCTTGGCCGACGGGTCGACCAGCACGTTGCCGCCGTGCACCCAGCCGGTCGACGGCGGCGTCAGCAGCTTGGAGCCCTTCTTGGCCAGCGACGACAGATACAGGCACGTGCCCGTCAGAAAGTCCTTGGGCTGGCCCACGTCCATCCAGTAGCCCTCCAGGTCGAACGAGTGCAGCTGGCCGTCCGCCACCATGGCCGGAAAGGTCTCCTGCTCAATCGACGTCGGCCGCAGCTCGATGCGCTTCAGCACCGCCGTGTTCAGCAGGTACAGCCCCGCGTTGATGCGGTTGCCCACAAACTCCACCGGCTTCTCCACAAACCGGTCGATGCGCGACGGGTGGTTCGGCTTGTGCACAATCACGCCATACTTGGACGGTTCCTCCACCTTGGTCACCACAATCGTGCCCTCGTCGCCGTGCGCCTTGTGGAAGGCCGCCAGCTCTTTGAAGGGAAAGTCGCAGATGATGTCCGAGTTGAGCACGAAAAAGGGCGAGTCGTCCTTGAGGAGCACCTCCTCCGCCAGCTTCAACGGGCCCGCCGTGCCCAGCGGCTCGTTCTCGATCGAAAAGGTAATGTTGATGCCCAAGTTCTCTGCGATCTGTCTCGTGTCAGCGGCGGCCATTGTTCCCTTTCTGTCTCTTTTCTGTCTCTGTTCTCTTTTCCGTCTCTTTTCCGCCCCCTTTCAGGACCCCCTTTTCCGCCCCTTTTTCCTCACATCCTCTCCCTACTTACCTCGGACAACCGGCCCTCCATGACTTCGGGCCGGTAGTTGACGGCAAGCACAACATCGGTGACTCCTGCATCGGCGAGCGCTTCGATTTGGTGCAGGATCATGGGCTTGTTGCCAAACTCAACCAGGGGTTTGGGCAGAGTCAGGGTCTAAAAGTCGCATGAGTGAGCCGCAGAGCGATGGTGGGAGGAAAGAGCACAACAAAAAGAAAAGAGAAAACAGAGAAAAAGGAGAAAAAACGTACAAGAGGCCGCAGACGCGTGCCAAAGCCGCCGACTAGAATGAGAGCTGTGTTGGGGGGGGCCATCTGTTAGCAAAAGGCGAACGTGGAAGACCAGTGGCAGAGCATTGAAGTCTGGAGCACTGGACCGGAGCAGTGAAGCAATACAGTACTTGGGCGCGCCCAAGCACTGAAGCAATGAAGCAAAACAGCACTGGGGGGGGCCGAGAGCCTTGTCTTACCCTTCATGGTGAATTCGGTTGCAGAGAGTGGTTGGGCTAGCTAGAGCAACTGCTTTCGCGGTCGTAGTGAACCGAAAAAGGCAGAAAAGAACCGGAAGAACGAAAGTGCAAAACAATATAAGCACAAACGAATGTCGGGAATCGAACAGATGGAGATGGGCAAAGAGAAAAGGCAAGCCGGTAACACAAAGAGACAGGAGAAAAGGGGGGGTGGGCAGCGAGGTAATTGTTCTAGACAGGTTGGGGGGGAGAAAGAAAATAATGAAAATACGACGTATAACAATGAAAAGGCAACAAGAGAACAAAACTTTGATGGGCAACGAAGGGCGTACGGAGTACAATGCGAGAGAACGACAGACTCGTAGACCAAAAAACGAAAAAGGGCGAGAGACACGCGAAAGGTGTCCAGAGAGAGAGGAGTGGATACTGGTGAGCTTAAGAGCCAAAGGGGAACAAGAAAAAAAGGGACATAAAAATTTCTAAAAAAAAATTTAAAAATAAAAGCCAGCTGTGTCGTTTGCAGTATCCTTTACTCGTATGGATACTCGTATGGATACTTCGTAATTCGGGGATAATAATACTCTGTAATACTCGTACGTCGTACTTCGGCAGGGGGGGGCTTAGCGGATAAAGCTAGTTCATCAAATTACCACATGTAGAAGGGGGGACGGGGGTCGTGACTTCAATTCCAGGAGACGTCGAGTTGGAATGTGGGAAGGAATGTATGGATACTATACGCGGTTGTAGCATAATGGGTTAATCGACCCGTTTCCGGTCCATTGCTATCTACTCGTATACCAGGTCACAATACGCGTTTTCTTAACACGAGATATTGCTCGTATGAAATCTCAAAATCACATGCTGCTTTCGTCTACGAGTAGGCCTTTGTAAAAAACACCTGTACCAAAGAGCAAAACTGGGTCAAAAAGGAGCAGCCATCATTACGAGGTCAGGCAGATCAGGCGCACGAAACACTGCATAGGCGATCCCATAAAATAGTCGGACGACCAGGTAATCCCGCTGCGGAGTTTTCCGTGAACGAATAATAGCGAATAATAATACTTGTAAACGCAAACGCTCCATAAAAGACCCCCGTGTACTCGTACGGAGTACGAGGGGCATGGAAATACGAGAGCATTAACTCAAAGAAATTCGTTTTCTTCCCCTGGGTGGCGGACGGCGAAATTAGGAAGTGGCGTCCAACCAGGCAAATTGCGACTACTCGTACGTGTTCACACCTTCCATATACGAGTACGTCGTACATTGTACTCGCCCTCGTAAAAATCGTACAGGCACAGGGCGAGCCAGGCACGAAAGGCCCGTATACTCGTCATCACGAGAATATGGGGTAAAAAAACGGCCTTTCTCGTCCTAGCCAAAAGGGACAGTTCTTTGTTCTTGTAGCCGCGTGACTGCAAATAAAACAACTCAACTCGGCCCTGGCTTTGCTGTCTGTTTGTTAGTGCAGTTAGAGTACTTTACTCGTACTTACTCGTACTCACTCGTCCTCCGTATTGCTCCGTACTTGTTTATCCTACCTCTTTCAAGGTCTGAACCCAAAACCCTTGTCCAATGGACATGGGAAAGGGGAATTTTACAAAGTGATGCGTACTCCCGTATTTATTACGACGTACGATGTGCAATAAAGGGAAAAAGGGGGGGGTTGATGGTGGGACCGAGCCAATCAGAGCAGATGACCTAGAACACGAGTCTTTTTACGTCATCCTCGTTCGTTGGCCTGTTTGGGGATACGCCGTGCGAGTACTCCGTACATTCGAAATTACGAGTACGGAGTCCTCCGCTAGGGCTTCGCATTTGTCTCTCCCCCCCGTCCGGCCCTCTTCTTCAGCCTTGCTTCTCACAGAGCATTGCTGCAAGCACAAAGGAATGCGCTGTGCGACACAGAGCCGCTGCTGGCAAAGAGCTGCAGCGTCGCTGATATCGCAGCAGCTCATAGCGCCCTGCCCCACTTTCCCCAGCAGCATAAAGCCGACAGCCGTTTGCTTTTTTGTGTGTCTTATTACGTTTCGTTATTCGCATCGCAGATCTGCTGCTGCTGCTGCTGCCACCGGCCGGGCGGGCAGTTTTTGCCGCTGTAATAAGGATTGCGATGCACGCCGCAACCGCACGGCAAAGACGCAACTGACAGCAGTGGCGCCGTCCTGATAAGAATGCGAGGGCCGCTAAATGGCTCGGCATTGATAAGGCGCCTGTGGCGGTGGTCTGCGGTCTTGATAAGCTTCCACGGTCTCGGAGCAGAGAGGGGGGAAAATGCAGGCCAATGAGCAGAGCGTACGGCCTGGACTGTTCGTCGCTTTTCCGGATGGTCTATGAGTAGAATCGGCATATAAAAGGCGGACTGTTGTGTCCCAATTTGCCAGGCTGAAAGGATTGGTCGTTCAAAGGTCATTCCTGGGACCTGGTCTGCCTTTTGTTCTGTCTCCTTGTGTCCCACTGCTTTGCGTGTCAAGAATTCTCCTCCTCTCCCCTCTGGTGTTTGCGTGTCAAGAATCCTCGTCCTCTCCCCTCTCTGCCCCATGGGCAGCATTACCGATGACGGCCCCCAGATTGTGGAGGCGTCGGCCGATGAAAAGCAGCGTGGCGCGTTCACGGCGCTGTCGCTGACTCGAGCCCTCGAGGCCCTGCACCAGGACGGCTTCGTGGTGCTGCGCGGCGTCGTGGACGTGGCGCACGTGGATGCGCTCAGCGCCCGGATGTGCGAGGAGGCCGAGGCGTGGATTGCAGATCCGACCACAGAGCACAACCACAGTGTAAAGTGTGAGTGGAGGAGCTTTGCAAACCTGAACAGATCTGAACAAACCTGAACAGACCAGCGCTGACTCCTCGTGCAGCCAACTTTCTGCAGCGGCCGCCCATCACGGACAAGGCCTACCTGTTTGAGGATGTCTATTTCAATTCTTTTGTGCTGCAGGTCATGAACATGTGAGTAGTTGTTGTGGTGTCGTTGCGGTGACCCTGTCGCTGTCAAGTCTCTGTAAAGTCTTCCATGTCGTTGTCCCTGTCGTCGTGTCGTTGTCATTGTCGTCGTGTCGCTGTCAAGTCGTCGCTGTCAAGTCGTCGCTGTCAAGTCGTCGCTGTCAAGTCGTCGCTGCAATGTCATCGTCCACCGTCTCGCCTTGCCGTCCCCTGCCCCATCTGCCTCTCCCTGCTGTCCGCTCCCCTCGCTCACTGCGTCCCAGCTATCTCGGCCCACGCCCCGCCTGGAACTGGCTGACGGCCAACACGGCCATGGCCCACACGGCCGGCCTCCGCCAGCCCGTGCACAAGGACTGTGCCTTTGTGCATCCGCTGTTCCCCTACTACTGCATTGCCAACATCCCGCTGAGCGACTTCTCCGCCGACAACGGCGCCACCGAGTTCTGGCTGGGCTCGCACGCCCACACCACCTTTCGCGACAACACGGTGGCCACCACGCCCGCTGACCTGTTCGGCGGCTATGCTCGCCTGGGCCAGCCGCTGCCCGCCGTGGCCGACGCCGCCCTGGCCGCGCGCCGCGCCCTGCGGCCGCCGCTGCAGCCAGCCCTGCGCCGCGGCGACATTGCCCTGCGCGACCTGCGCCTGTGGCACGCCGGCATGCCCAACAACAGCGACCGCCACCGCATCATGCTGGGCCTCGGCTACATGAGCCCGGCACACCCCAACTACACCATGCGCCTGCACCTGCCCGCCTCCCAGCAGGACTTTTTCCTGCGCACCAGCCGCGACGCCGCCCACCCCGTCGAACTGCGCGCCAACGTCTATCCTGACGACGAGCTGGCCCGGTTGAAGATCGACTCGTTTTTCGATCTGCGCCCGGCCTATCTGGAGTAGCAGTGGCGCAATCCCGGGGCTTTTCTGCATTTCTGCATGTTCCTGTTTAGTCTTCTGCAATGTTATGAAATGAGATGAATTCCAACGGGCGAGAACGAAAGCAAATTTGCTTCTCCTGTGGTCATACATGCAACTCACGAGAACATCGTAATATGCTTATGCACTGGTCTGATGTGCTGTGTAAACGCAACACTGTATAAATGCATGGTGGCCCAAGCGCCCTCAGCCTCCAGCGCAAAGCCGGGCGAGAAGCAGCAGGTAGGCTACCCAGCAGGCAGGTAATCGTAACTCCAAGAATATATCAACCAGATCCTCCAAGGCCTACCGGGCCGGAGGCTTCGCTTCACGCGCCTTGGTGTTGAAAAATGTGAGTTTCTTGAAGAGGTGCCTGTCCTTTTTTTCTGTTTGTCGTGGTGAAAGCGGGGCACTTTTTACGAGGTCGTCGCCTGTCGAATTTACTTGCATTTTTAATCCTTGCCTGACCGGCTGGCAGATGGCCGCCATCCACGAGTACATTCCGGACTCGGATGAGGAGGAGGCGGCATTCGAAGCATCGTGGGAAGAGGCAATCCCATATATTGCAAGGGGCGAGGCAGAAGCTAAAGGTGACGGCGGCGAGGTCGGTGACGGCGACGACGATTGTGACGAGGTTAGCGACGACTATAGTGACGAACTCAGCAACGACAATGGTGACGACGTGAGCGATGACGTCTGCGATGGCGACGAGGTCGGCGACGACGACGATGGCCTGTTTTCTCCCCCTAGCCCGGACTATGACGCTATTCGGATCGGCATGGCCATGGCCAAGAGTCTGTCCAGAGCCGCTGCCAGAGGCTGGCCCGCAGACTTGCCGGTCGCTTGGCTCGGAATGCCTGCTGCTAGCATGCCGGGCGTGTCTGGGATGTTTATGCGGGTCAAACAAGTAGAAACTGCAGCAGCAGCGGTCTCTGGCCGAGCAGGCCCGGCTCCAGCGCCGGCTCGAGCCCGGCCTTTGTCTCCGTCCCCGGATCTAACGCTCGTCGACGACGAGCTGCTTGCGCTGGCGCTTGACATGGACCCTGAGGACATTGATGGCGCTGAGGGTGGCGATTGCGGCGACCTCCGCAACCACCCAGAGACGGAGAGTATGGACTTTGAATACAGTCCAGACATCCTTGCGCCCAGCTTCGAAGACGGCAGACGGCTGGCCCTGCACGGCGCAGAAAAGGGCCATGGAAACAATGGGAACGAACTCGCCTCGGACGGAGATTTTTGGGCATGGAACAGCTCGAACCAGCTGGATGGACCTGAAGAGGCGGATGACGGCAAGCAAGCATTTGGCCAGGCCCGTCTCCCGAGCTCCTTCCAGGACGACCTCTTTAACCCTGACGATGCCGTCGATGATATGGATCTCATTGCCCACCTGCAACTCAGCGAGGGTGGCGCTCCGCTGCGGCCGCCGCCGCCATCGCCGTTCACGTCCTTTGGGGATTGCGATAACGACAACAGTTCTGGCTGCAAACCGGGCTGCGGCGAGAGTCTTTTCAGCGAGGACGAGGCGGCTGCGGCCCGCCAACTTGCCGACCAGCTTAGTGAGCCGGTGGTATTTTCAGACTTGGAAGACGGCGGCGGCATCACCAGCATCAGAAAGAAAGTCGACAACGGCGACGTCGTCAACATCAAGACGGAAGTCGTCGAGGACATTGCCAAACCTGCCTTTGCCAACGCCGCCCAGGCTGCAACCGCCGGCGACAAGGACGGCGACGACGCCAGTCCGCCGCTCTGCGCCGAGCAGCAGCGCTTGGTCGACCTGATTCTCAGCGGCCGCAACGTCTTTTACACGGGGCCGGCCGGCTGCGGCAAGTCGACGGTGCTCAAGGCGGCGCGGCAGCAGCTGGAGGCGCGCGGCAAACGCGTGATCGTGCTGGCGCCGACGGGCCTGGCGGCGCTAAACGTGGACGGCATGACCACGTGGATGTATGCCGGCTGGACGCCGGACCAGCACGCCCAGCCGCTGAATCGGCTGTGCTCCCTCGCCCACCGCGATCAGGTGTGGCAACGCCTGAACGACACAGACGTGCTGATCATCGACGAGATCAGCATGATCGAGAACCTGCACCTTGAGCGCCTCAACGCCGTCATGGACGAGGCCTGCAGGCATTCGAAGCGCCTCCGCCGGACCCCCTTTGGGGGTGTGCAGGTCGTCGTCACCGGCGACTTCTGCCAGCTGCCGCCGCCGCGGCCGTTCCAGCACTGCATCAAGTGCGGCGCCGAAACAAGGGTGCAGAGGCCGAGCAGGAAGTCCAACAAGATGCCGGGCAGGGCGCCAAACGACGACAGCGACACGCTGTACGTCTGCCCCAGGTGCCATGCCGTCTACCGCGACGTCGACAAGTGGGCATTTTGCAGCGACGCCTGGCAAAAGTGCCGCTTTGTCAATGTGCATCTGCAAATCATCCACCGCCAGAGCGAAGCCACCTTTTTGCAACTGCTGGCCAAGTGCCGCGTTGGCCTGCCCTTGACAGACGCCGAAGTGGCGCTCTTGACCCACGAGGGTGAAGAGAGCCAGAAGCACAAGACCGAGCATGTCAGCGAAACCAAGCCAGAGGCCAAGCCAGAGGCCAAACCCGAGACCAAACCCGCGGTCAAGTCCGAGACCAGTTGCGAGGTCAAAATCGAACACAAAACACCACCCGGCGCAAGCAGCGCCGGCCCCGCCACCGTCGACAGCATGTCGCCCGACCTCATGACCACGCAGCTGTTCCCCACGCGCCGCGAAGCCGACGCCGTCAACCGCGCCGCGCTCAGCCGGCTTGCCGGCCCCAGCCGCCTCTACTGGTGCCGCGACACCTTTGTCTGGCGAAACCGCCGGCACAGGTTCAGCAAGGCCCTCCGGCCCAAAAGTTTCCGCGCGCCGCCGTTCATACCCCCGCTGGCTTCTATAGCAAACTCGCACTCCGCAGGTACCACCGACAACCGCGACCGCGACCGCGACCACAATGATGTGCTGTTGGCGACACCCATCCGCGGCCCTCTCGATTGCCTGGCCGAGCACCGCTACCAGGAGGTGCTGGAGCTCAAAGAGGGCATGCTGGTCATGCTGCTCGCAAATATCGACATCGACTCGGGCCTTGTCAACGGCAGTCAGGGCATCGTGTGCGGCTTCACAGAGGAACCCGACCCTTCTGCCGAGAGCCAGCAGTCAGCCGGCAGCAGAACGAACGATCACCATTTCGACAGCAACAATAGACACAACTTTGACAGCGAATTCGGCGAGAGCGAAGCAGACTATGACGAAGAGCTGCAGGACCTCCGGGAAGAAGACAGCGACGAACTAGACTCAGGAGAAGAACAACCAACCAACCATGCAGTCATTGGCGGGGACGACGTCAGCATGCCGCTCCCTCTCCTTGGCTCGCCGGCTCTACACCACAGCAGGCCGCAGTCTCCCGTTTCTGAAACGGAAGAAAGGAAGCCCAAGGAGTGGCGTGACGAATATTTTTCGTATTCTTATGAAGACGAAAAACGGCGCGCGGAAGCGCGCAAGAGATTCCGGGAGAGAGAGCGGAACCTGTTCCTGGTCAGCGAATACAGCCACAAGGGCAAAGACAGCCAGTTTGGTCGTCGAGCAAGCCCTTTGGCCGGCACGGCCAGCGACATGCCCTTCTTCCATGACATCCCCGAGATTGCCCAGAGCAATGGCAACGGCAACAAGAATATGAGCAGCAGAAACAGCAACAGCAATGGCAACGGCATCAGCGGCAACGCCAACAACGACAACGACAGCAGCCGGTCCCCCCGCTGCTATGGATGGCCGATTGTGCGCTTCTTCGAAAGCAGCAACCGCCCTCGCCTCGACCGCCCCCTCCCCATCGGCCCCTCTTGCTCGCTGTCAGAGCTTTACAGTGGCAAAAATATCTACTCGTACCTGTCGCGCACACAGGTGCCGCTGGCCCCGGCCTGGGCCGTCACCATCCACAAGAGCCAGGGCCTCACGCTAGACCGCGTCGTCGTCGACCTGGGCCGCGTCTTTGCCGCCGGCCAGGTGTACGTGGCCCTGTCGCGCGCCCGCACACTGGCTGGCCTGCGCGTCAACGGCAACACGCGCAAACTGCGCTACGGCAGCAGTGGAGATGCCCGCGTGCGCGCATTCTTGATCCAGACGTTCGGCGAGGCCGTCGCCCTTGGCCAGCAGCCACAGCGCGTCGATCGACTAGCGAAGACCGAAAACGTCGGCTCAGGCGGCGTCCACCACCCAAAACCTGCCACCTCCCACTCGCCCGTCAAAGGAGAAAACATGTCGGGAAAGGCCGTCTCTTTCTGGCATGTCAAGAAAGAAGAAGACGACACGAAGAAGCCGACGAGGTTTGTGTGGTGAATTGTGTTGTGAAAAAGAAAAGAAAAAAAAAAAATATGGAGGGGAAGTCTGTTGAGGCAGTTCTTTCATGCGAATCTTTTTTGCTTATAATACCCCCTTTCTGTTACAAGAGTCACGCTTTATGAATTTTTCGTTGGGAGGCACGGGAAGATTACAAGGAAGGAACTTGTAGCCAGGGAAAGAGCACATGTAGCTTTGGAGGGAGCACCTGTAGCCAGGGAAAGAGCACATGTAGCTTTGGAGGGAGCACCTGTTACCAGGGAAGGAGCACATGCAGCCATGGATGAAGCACTTGTAGCCAAGGAAAGAGCAGTTGTATTCAAGTGGTTGAATCTTTAGTCACAATAAGGGAGTCATCAGAGCTCTTATCTATATGACGGTGGCAATACAAGAAACAACACGAGTTCATTCCCTTGTGGAAAGTATTTGGCATTCAGTCGAGGCGGATTCTTGGTTGTAAAAGTCCGGAACAAGGCGCCTGCAGTTCAGAAGGGGAACGGAAAGGGTAGAAAGAAAATACAACAGACACTCCAGTATATCAAATTTGTCTTGTTTTTGTCTGCATTCTCTCTCGTCGTTTCTTCTCTCCTCGCTCCTGTTTGGGGGGATTTTTTTTTTTTCCTCGTTTTTAGTTGTTCTTTTTTTCCCTCGCACATCGCAAACCAACAAGCCAAAAGAGGAGTAATAAAACCTGTCTTGCCACAATCTCCATCTCACCAGATGCTATATGTCATTGGGTCATCCTTTCGTCAACACATGCATACTCTTTCAGTTTCATCATGTCGTTCATTCGTTAAGTAAAATAAGAAACGTGAATAAAGAGAAATCAAAAAAATCAAAAAAAATCAGGCCATGGTAGCGACGGTCCAAGCAGCAAAGGTCCTGCGAGAAAGAGACAACTCAAGCCACTGGCAATTGGGCCTAGAGCAGAGCCAAAGATCCAAGAACATATAAAAGAAAAGGCAGCGTCAAGATGGATAAAGCAGAAATCAGCTGGGACTCGGACGCATGAAGCTGTGGCCCAGGTCGACCAGAAAGAAAAAAATCGTGATCTAAGTCGTAATATCGTAGGCAACAATGAAAAACAGAATAAAGCAAAATGCACAAATGGAGGCAGAGATCAAAGGCCCCGTCAAGTGGCCTTGGAAAAGATCCGGTATTTTGGTCATGCGGCGCATTGTGCAAATTTGTGAAAGCCATCCAAATGCATGGGATATGTGTTTGTATGCTGGTCAGGTGTGGGACCTTTCCCGAGATACATCATTTCTCTCACTCTCGGTCACATTGAGTCGTGGGTCGAGATTGCTGGTCGAAATTGCATTCTTTTCGTGGATTGCAGCGAAGAAAGAAAAGGAAAAAGAAACAAAAAGAAACAAAAAATCAAAGGTTTCGTCGTAATGTTGCTGTGAAGCATTTCGTAGCAAATTTTAAAAACTGTATCGGCTGGCATAAAATGGGCATGAAGTACTGAAAAAAGCAACAGTAAGGGGGTTAAAGACCGGACGGAACTGGAAAGGGAAAGAAGGAAAGAAGAAGAGAGAGCAAGATAAAATCAGAAAAGGCCGTGGCCAGCGAGAGTATCCGAAGGGGAGTGTCAAAAGCCACAAAGGTGAGAAAGACCAAAGTGCTGGAAAACTGGCAAGTATTGATCCTGGTCCTTGGAATTTCCGGGCCACCGAAATGCATATAGATCAATAAAGGAGGGTCCCAGTGTCGGATATTCCCAGGATTTCAAGTCAGTCAGGACGGCCTTCGGTCCAGTTTTCCATTCACGTCTACTCAAAGGAAGCAGTGGAAGAGCTGCTTGAGTGGTTTCCGGACCGACGGTTCTGGTAGCTCGACTTGCCGCTGTGGTGGCGATGACTGCCTCCGCCGCTGCCACTGCTGCTGCTGCTGCTGCTGCTGCTGCTAGCGCTGGTGGCAGACGATGCTTGGCGGGCACGACGGCGCTTGTCTCGGTTCGACTCATCGGCGGGCAGGCCCTGGACGATGCCGTTGCGAGCCAGCATGCCGCCGTTGACTGAAAAGTTGCGGCAGACCATGAACGCACGCATTGCTGCATTCTCCTGAGCCAGAACGTCAGACGCGTAGGTCAAGTCCGTTTGGTACTCGCGGCCATTGACCAGCACCAAGCAGCTGTAGCCGCTGTGGTCGCGGTAACACTCATATGTGGGATCCCGCCACCCACGACGCCGGCAAAGGCCTGTGTGCCGTTAGTAACCTATACACCCCTCTAACGCCTTCCCCCTTCTTCCCTCTCCGCCGCCCATGCCAGTGTTAACTGGAGTTGCCAACCCCCACGTGTCTTTTTAGTCTAACACGGACGCGAACGCAACGCGAACGCAACACGAACACGCCGGTACGACACACTCCAGCCCAACTTTGAGATCTGAGAAAATGAGAAAACATTGGGCTCGGCTCGGTACAGGGGGCCCTTCCCAGAAACGGGAGCTGGTGCTTCTCTCGGCAAGATCGAGGAGACACAAGACAGGCCCAGATGAGAAAGCGCATAATCGATCTAGCATGACGGGAAGGCTCGGTGTGTCAAGCCAGACTTTCCTTCCCCCACACTCTCATCGAGGCTGCAGAAGCCAGGCACGGGGAGATGGGCCCCATAAGCCAGCAATTGAACCTGGTGCCTTGCCACATGCCCATGTCTCAGATGTCTTAGACTCTAGCCCCATCCGCCCACCCTCGTGCCAGGAGCCCAACGACTTGCAAGAAGAACAATACGGGAAATGGAACAGAGCAGACTATACCACGGACGAATGCACCTTGCTTTGCCCATGAAAAGATACGGACGAGACTTACTCTCCAGATATTGCATATAGAACCCAAAGCCACTCATTTTGCTAGGTGTGCTGTGTGTTTTGCGTTGTATCTTGTTTTGTTGTTCTTCTTTTCCCTGGTTATGTTTTGTTGTGTTCTTCTCGGTGGGTGGCAAGTCAAGATCGATAGCAGACTCAAAGGATGCAAAACTCCGCGCAAATGCAAGTGTGCCCGACGCTAGGTGAAAAGTTTGATTGGGAAAAATGCTTGGGGAACAATGTCGCCAGGCGGTGCCAGTAGACAAAAAAGTCGAAAGACTCAATCGGCGAAACAAAGCGCTGTCTCCTGGAGTGGCCAAGAAGAAAGGTTGGGGGGCTGGCACGGATGATTGTTTGTGTTGTACGCAGTGATGAGGCGTGTTAGTGAATAATGAGCTTGGCTTGGAAAGCGAGGCTTGGATGGGGTCAGACGTTAGGGCTGAAATAATGGACACAAAATGTTGGTGTATTCAGTGTATGTGTGTTTTGGTATGCGTGTGTAGTGTGTGGGCGGTGACAATAATATACCCTTTCGTACTTATAAGTGCAATGGAAAGATGAGAGACAAGAGTTCGACATCAGCGAGGCATGTCTCTGCCTTTATTGAAGACGAAAGGCGAGAAACAATAAAGAGGGAAAGAAAGGGTCCGGCCGAAGTGCGGGGCCAAGATAGCAAGAGCCAGATAAAAAAAAAAGAAAAACAAAAAGAACAAAAACAAAAAGAAGCAAATCAAAGGCAACGAAAAGAACAGCGGTCCAGCAAAGCGGGAAAACCGACCTAGATGCATGTCGAGTAGATGCGGCTCTCAGAGTGTGCAGAGTGTGACCCATCTTGATGTGTTGGCATTGTCCTTGCCAGTTGATAAAAGAGCGGACTATCTTGGCGGCTCCACAAACAAAAAATCACTTTGGGAGAAGTAGAGGGGGGGGGGGGGGGGGTGGATAGGATAGAGGGAACAATACGGAATGCATCGTCAAACGCTGGTGAAGAGATCTTTGCTGATAAGTCACGGCGTACCCACCCGGCCAGCGCAGAGAGTGAGATAAAACGAGAAAAAGATAAAGCAGGAAAGCAGAAACGACGGGGGCTGGCCAGAGTGTAAAGAAGTAACTTGCAGTACGAAGCAAAATCGTGCACTTGAGACTGCGTACGGAGAAGTCAGTGGTAAGCAACATTGAAAACAAGCAAACAAGATCAATGCAAGCACAGTAGCATTTCATATCATATTGCAATGGATCAAAAAGCGCTTTGAGTATAAATACAGCGTAAATACAAGCAATAACACCTGTTACCGCCAAGAATATAGAACATTGATAATTTGGCAGAACCCGCTGGTTGGGAATGGGGACGAGGAGGAGGAGGAGGTTGAAATGCTTATTTTGGCTGGCGGCCAAGACCTATTACCCCGGCGCTGAAGTGCCTGGGTATTTTGGGTAGAAGAAGAGAGAGGGGGGAGGGGGGTGTGAAGAGAGGCAAAAGAGGGGGGGGTTTGGGGGCGTGTCGCCGGTAAGATGAATTGGAAACCCCATTTGGAGACTACCGACGTACAGACGACATTGTCTGCATGCTCGAAAATGAGGAAAAGCGAGTATGCAGCACGAACAACGAAAGCAGGAAGAGCCAAACGGGAATAACCCACGTAAGTTAAATGGCAAGAGTGAGGGGCCAGAAAGCAGCATGGCATAGAGGATTGGTCGACAGGTGAGCATGACCAGGGTTTGGACCGATGAGAGCAGAACAAGACTTTGACGTAAGCCAGCCAACCTAGCTTCTCAGTAGTCGTATCGCTCTGTACTCGTATGAAGTGGTACAGAGTATCCATATTAGCTCACGACGAGCGAAGCATGTAGACGGAAACGTATATTTGTTCGTCCAAGACACTGGCTTGGAACAAATAACGGATGGCGAATGGCGAATGGAGACTAGTGAATGGTGAACAGCGAATGGTTCGCATCTGCTCCATATCTCTTGTTGAGATGGTGCGAAATGGGAGCTAGAGAACGCGAGACGCTGTCGAATTGGTCAAGTGAGAACACACTTTGTTTCGTTGTTCTCGATTAGCCCAGATCTGCCTTTGATTTTCTTTTCATCGTTTTTAATTTTCTTGGCGCTCCGGCATCCATGTTTGGCGCTTTTCTCACACGCCTCTCGAAGAAGCCGGGCCACCCAGCGACGGTTTCTGTCTTTGCTCCGTGGGAGACAGGCGTCAAAGAATGGCGGCAACGGCAATGTGAACCAGCGACAATGAGAACGAGAGAATGGACAGCCACCCCCACCGGCCATTGCAGCCGGAGACGAATTAGAGAAGACGGCTTTGCTGCAGGTATGTGTTGGCAAAGGGCTCTGAAGAGGCCCTTCTCTGCGTACTCGTATACGACATGATGATAAATGTTACTCCGCAGTCGAATGGCCGAATGTTCGTTCGCAGCAATGCTCCTAAGTCCGTTGTACCGGAGCAATTACTTCGTGCAGCGTATCGTATTACTGAGAAAAAGCCAGTCCCCAGCCGTTGCGCCGGCCAATGTGGGCCTGTAGCAGAGAGCAATCCCTAATTTCAGAACCAAGCGAAACGCAGCCCACGCTAGAAGAAACAGCAGTTTTTTCCTGACTTCTGAATCCGGCGGGTATACGAGTGAGTAAACACGCTTCAGCAAGCAGCCAGCCTGAGATTTAGGGGCTTGCCGTAACAATACCCATAAACTGCGAGCGTCCTGGTTTTCTTTTGCCGTCAAGGGTGAGTAGCTAAATTAGAATACCAGCTAAGATGGACGGTCCTGTAGATGTGCGGAGCATAGCTGCAGTTGATTGTGCTGGGTGTTTTTCTTTTAGAGGGGGTTGAAGAAAAGCCGGATTCTACTGGTTTCGAGCGAAAACAGATGGCAAAGAAAGCGTTGGCGCTGGCACACACTGGCCACACTGGCACACGACGTGATACTCGCACAAGGTAGCTGGTGTCCCCCCCAAAAGACCAGATAATACAAAGTCATCAATAGGCCGTCGATGCAATGAGCTGCATAAACAGTGGGTTCTTGACCGTCTAGAAGAGAAGCTAACAGAACCCTTGCATTCGTCATTGGTTAGTGTTCTCTGGTACGGGCGTAACACGAAAGCATACCTCGGACGTTGTTGTCAAATTTAAAAATAATAAATGAGGAGAAGAAACAGAAGAAAAGAAACAAAGAGTTCTTTTCTTGTTTAGCTGTGGGGCTGCACATTGTTGTTGTCAGAGGGCGTGGGAAGAAAGACGAGAGTCGGCGACGAAGTATTACAGTCAATAGGCGAGATTGCACGGACGAACGCAATTGGGGAAAGAACGGGGAGATGGGGCAAAAAGCTGCAATGCAAGTCTGAGTTGGCAATGTCGACCTGCATGCGATATGCAACGTGAAATGAGAGGCCAAATCAGAAGAAACCCCAAAGCCCCAAGGACTGCTCCGTGCTCCGTGCTGCGTAATAAATAAAAAAAAAAACCGAATTAAAACTGTTTGGGAGCGAAGGCTACAGAACCTGCAAGCAGGCATTGGGTGTTCTTTCCTTGCATGTGCAGAACTGAATGCGTTGTTCTGAGTTGCACCTTCCTGCTTCGCTTCCTGCTCTTTCCTGCTGTTTCCTGCTCTTCCTGCTCTTCCTGCTCTTCCTGCTGTCGGTTCCTGCTGTTGCCCGCCTCTTGATTGCTCCTTCCTCCTTTGTGTCCGAGGCTCTCTCCCAATTTCCCTGAATGTGGCCGTGGCGACAAAGCCTGTTTCTGCAGGCGCCGTTTCCTCACATTTCACCGACTGCCGCTTCGCCGGCTTGGTAAACAGACCGCCCAAACAAACAGCCGTGCATGGGGAGCGTTGAAGCAGCGGTTAAGAAAGTGGAGGGGCGTTGTAATATTACTCGTACGTCCGTCGTCGAGAGACTGCCCGGAGATTGAGAGCTGTAGAAAGAAGACTCGTCAGGACAAACCTCAACCTCGTCTCTCCGTTTTTGGCGAGTCATAGTGGGCGGCCTGTTTTTTTTTTCCAAAAGGTCTACAAAGGCTGTTGAGGAGTTTGTTTTTTGTGTTGTCTCAACAGTTCTGAAGGGGGGAAAAAAAGGAAAGAAACTACATCAACCAGCTTTGCCACAATGACATAAAACAACGCATATAGCAGCATGGTATAGCCAATGCTCTCTCAAAGCCGTTGTGCTAGCTTTTAAAGGACAACTGCAAAGGTCTCGGTAATGGGAGGAAGAGGCCCAGCACAAAACACGACACTCCTCCGAGGCCGGTAGATGCATGACTGGTAGACAAGGACGATCCATTTATTGTGCGTGATGAAAGAGAGGCTTATGCACGCCCTACTTGGTAGGGGCAACAACGCACTTTTTTTGCGTGTTATAAAAAATTTTTCTCTTTTCTGTTGTGATTTGGTGCCGGCATCACGGCCAATCAAGGCTGCATTGGATGGTTGGACTAAGCAGAAGAAAAGGCTCCGCATGTCGTTCGACGAGAAACCCAATACTGCGTAGTTTTTTTTTTTCTTTTATAACATTGGAAAGAAAATTCTGACCCACTATGCTGTGATATGAGAAGGCCTTTTTTTTTCTTTTTTTTTCTTTTTGAAAAAAGTGCACGGAGTAGCATTGGAAATCTCTTTAAACGTCCGCTTCTGGGCCGGGCAACTGGTACTGCAACCTTACGAATCCAGCAGTGGCCACCGCCATTTGCCATGTTACCATTTAAAACCAGCCATTACGACGTGCAAAAAGTCGGCCGGGACAACCTGAGAGCGGAGACGACAACACTTGATCGACTGAACCTTGGTCCGCCAAAAACAGCATCGTACGAAGGGAGAGGGTCGGGGTGGTATTAGAAAAGGCGGAGGCGGCAGGAAGAACCGCAAAAATGAAAGGCATGAAGAAATTAAGATAAAAAAAAGAATAAATAAACTCGTATAACGGCACACACAAAAAAAAAAAAAAAAAAAAAAAAGGAAGCCAAAAAACCCACCCCCAAAATTCGACGATATCCCAAAGAATGCAACACATCTGCACGTTTAAAACAGATTCGGTGCAATGCGGATTGAAAAATTACAAGCCATATTCACCGAGTGGAGGGGGTCCTGGAAAGTGAGGAAGAGGACGAAGATGAGAGCAAACAGCAGATTGATGTGTTGGTAAATTCTCCGAGAGAGACTGGAAAACCACCGTCGTTTTCAATGGCAAGAAGCACTCCTTCGTTCCCTTCAATCCATCTGTACTCCGTATGGCGTATTATTGCAGTAATGCGAGGCGGGGACGAAGACTCGTAGCTGTTTGCTTTGTGATATGCCTGTAGGCCCCCAAATCACACTGCTCAAAGTCTGCGATGCGTCTTGTTTGCCCTGGCGTTTGAATCCTCGAATGCCTAGCTGCACATTGATCCCTATAATGAATGCCCTTTGAATTTCCAATATTTCTCCCCCCTCCCCATGCAAGTAATGGGCCAATGCAACACACCCTGCGGAGCTTTTGAGCTGTACCACGTACACGTACGTACTTTGAGTTTCAGAGTACAGGGCTCTTTGCTGTTGTCCGCAATGCTTTGCTTTATTTTTCAGTACTACGTATACTCGGTATGAATTGGCAAATGGCTATTAATAGAGAAAAGGTGACAATGGAACGCTGGCGAAAAAAAAGGGCATAATACGTCCTAAGTCGTACAGAAGTTGATTTCTCAATTGAAAAAAAAAAGAAAAAAACATTAAAATAATGGTCATGCTGCGAAGGAATGGAAGGGGGAGGGAGAATGGCAACAACTAATCTCAACCAGATGCAGACATCGTCCGATATGCAATGCCAGCAAAGCCACACCAGGCCCGGTGGCTGCATCCATATCACCAGCAGTCTGCCAGTTTTCTCAGCAGTGCGGCATACTAAAGAGGCAAAGACCAGAAACAACTGCTCGTAAGCAACGAGAAAGACAGGCCACAGATGCAGCCACTGTACAGACCCGCCCCTGCGGCCTTGAGCGACTTATGCAACGCGCGGTGGCCGTTTCTGTGTATGCAATGTGCGTTGTTTTGTTTGTATGATTGAGTGCATTAACAAACGACAAAAAGAAGGACAAAAAGCACCCAGCTGGGTGCCAGAATCTGTTTTTGCCAATTTTGAGACAATGAGAACGTTGGAAGACAAAAAACAAAAGGCTAGAAAGAATTTGGCAAATAGGCAAATAGGAAACAGATGAAAGAAGGCAAAAGCAAACGAGAAAGTGCAGTTTTTGGGAGGACTTGTTTTGCTTCGTCGTCTTCTCGTCTGAATGGAAAGCTGTAGTGAGTACAGCTTTCTCGCTCTCTCCTGCATGTACGTATTCCAGAGACGTTGATCTTCTTAATTTTGCCAACAGTTCGCTGGCCCTGGAACGGGTCGGTTGCTTGAGCATTAGATTTTGAAGTGTGAGATTGAAGACCAATGTGAACTATTCATATTTTCACGAGTCGACACAGTAGCACATCTATTACACATGTGAGGTTTGTGCTTGAGGCGAAGCAGCATAATCAACGCATGGAAAGATCAGCTTCTCCTCGCATTCTGCCCATAATGCTGCTAACGAGCCTTGATCAAAAAGTCTTGCCCAGCGGTGAACTGCAAGGTTCTTCCCCTTGTCCTGCTATTTTCTCCTACTCCCGCCTCCTGCACTCCCATTCAGGAAAACCGAGCTTAGCCCAAACTTTCGGTTTTCCCTTCTCTCTCTCTCTCTCTCTCTCTCTCTCTCTCTCTCTCTCTCTGTCTATCTAACCCTCGTTTCTTGTTACTTCTCCTGCTTGCACTTCTGTACATGCAACTTTATTTGATCTGTCTGGCCCGCTGCAATATATGACTCAAAATGATATATTGGACTATCTTCAAGGCCCCCCCTCAACCACCTCCACCAACAACTGCACCCCTCCCGTCTCGACCCGCAGTACAACTCACTGCTGCAATTTCTAGATATTGCCAATAATGACAATCCCTTTCCCGTTGCCTTCCGCTTGCCCTCCCGTTGGCCCTCCCGTTTGCCCTTACTCCATCTGTCCCCCCCCTCTTCCCTCACTTGCCACTCATTCATGCCCTCCTCCCTCTAGAACCCTCCCTTGGCTCTGAAATATGCTTGAATCTGCTCGACGCGATCGGCCGCAATGGTGTACACGGGATGGACGGTGTTTACCCGGTCCTGCTCGTCAAACACCTGGACGTTGTCTTCGTCGACGTACGGAGACACCCGCCAGGTGGAGTCAACAAAGAAGTCCTCGCCTGGCACGCCCATGGCCAGTGTCTGCTCGACCGGGCCGTCGGCCGGCGTTGTCGCGTCGGTCATGGCCGCGTCGGTCGTGGCCGTATCGGCCACTGGCGCCTTCTCGGTTGTTGTCGAGACGCCCCTCGGCGGAACCAACTCCCACTTGTGCTGTGCCGAGCTCAGCCCGCACAGCACGTAGCATGTATGATAAGGATCAGACATTCTGTACATGTTGTAGTGTGTAGGAATGCTGTTGTTGTATGCACACATTGTGCGGCGCAGCCGGCACAAATGTGTGCACCACAACAAGGCAAAGAATGAGAATTGCAATTAGCCATGGGTCCTTTCATGAAAAAACTTCCCCTTTTCCTTTTCTTTTTCCTTTTTTTTGGGTCTTCGACCTCCTTCGCCCCTCCCCCTTCTCATCTCCCCCTCCCCTCTCCTCCCCAATTTATCTCTTTCACACACACACACACACACACACACACTCGCTCTGACTCTTTCTCAAGATGTGGGGTCCATACCGTCCAGGCTTGTCTCTGAGGCCGCCACGTTTCGTTTGATCCTGGCAGCAGCACAGAATATACCGGATCAGCCCTTCTCGGCTGAAGAGAGAAAGATGCTCCTGCTGCCGTTGTTGTTCAGTGGGCGGTGGGCCGCCCTCGGCGTGACTGCCATCACAAGGACCGTCACCGGCACCATCAGCAGCCGTGCTCGTTTTTTTCGTGCTTGCTGGCCCCAGGCATGCCTCAACCAGTGGCCAGCAATCGCCGACCCAGTGGCTGTAGCACCCGTCCACAAGCTTATTGGTGCGACCTGAAAAGCCGCCTTCGGGTGCGTATTGGCGGGCAGCGAGCCACGACACCAGGCGTGGCAAGTCGAGGTGTCTGCCACGGTTTGTAAAACAATGGTCAGCAAGAGCTGCAGCACAGAAGAGAAGGCAGGAGAACGGAGCGACAGAGCAAACCACAGCCAGGCCAGAGTAACCCAACAAGAACAGGATCCAGAAGGTGTAAGTGGGTCGGAGCAGTTCCTTCAGGCAATGGCACACCGCAAAAAGAGCAGAGAAAAAAAAAAAAAAAAATGAGATGAGTGTGGCAATGGAAAAATGAACGAGAAAACGGTCGCCGCCACCACATCCGGCCCCCAACCCAAACCAGAACCTACAAAACCGCAAACCACACGCTACCACGTCAACCGCCACCGCCAGTTTGCACCACGATCGGGCACTATCATGCACGTATTCTTGTCACGCTGTGACTGGCTGGAATGAGGCATGGGCTCAAATTTGGTTCACCCGGTCTGGCCGAGGGAAAGGCAAGAAGGGTGGCGGTCAGACTGCTAGGGGGCTAAAAAGGAGACAGGGAACATTGGGAAGTGACCAGGGCAAAGAGCCAAACAAGCGAAGCTAAAAGCGTCTTCAAACCATACCGTGGAATTGATCGATTTGGAGAGTCCAGAATGGACAGGCAGCCAAGGGCGCAAAAAGCATAACCACCATGTGCTTCTGTGCCCGGCTGGGCCGATATTCCGCCCTCGTATGTCTGGCCTTTTATTTTCCAAGAGTCAGCAGCGAGGAGTGGAAAAAGTATAAAAAAACAAATTTATATATAGCAAAAGGACCAAAATTGATGGGATGAGAAGCAGGCGGCAGGCCGAGGCGACTCAATGTTTGAGGCGAGCAGCCAAACTGCGTGTGGTCCCGGAGTTGGGCTGGCAAACCAACACAATGAACAGATCCAAGCCAGAAAGCAAGTAAGCGAAAAAGCGAAAAAGCAAAAAAGCAAAAAAGCAAGAGAAAAAAAAAAGCAATAGAACAATAGGGAGCAATAGATCAATGAAGCAAGAAAAGGCAAAATCCAGTGGTGCATACATCTCTGAACATAGCTCGCCAGGCCTGTGAGAAGCGTCGTTTTGCGGTCCGGCGTCCAGGCCGGAGAGTCGCGGCTCAAGTCGAGAGGAAGGTCTAGAATGGAAATAATGGTTGCCGCACAATAGGCTCCTCTTTGTTGTTATCATGTCAGTTTTCTCTCCGTCCCACGTACGAATGTGCGCATGTCCGGGCTCTTTGGCAAAACCCACCTCACGTCCTCCTCGGCGCCCTCGGACATCTGAAAGCCGCCGTCTGGCTGCTTTAGTCGGCAGAGCCAGCGCCAGAGCGCGCGACGGTCGATGGCTTCGTAGCATTCGGCGCCGCCCACAATGGCGATCGCCAGCACCACGGCGTACGTCGTGGCCAGGTGCGACGCCTGCCCGTGGCCGCCGCCGAAGCCGCCGCCCGGGTTCTGCATGGACGCCGCCGTGGCGACCAGCCGCTCGCGGTACTCGGGCGTGCTGACGTCCTCGCCCAGCAGGGCAAGGCCGTTGAAACACCAGTACAGCAGCCAGGGCCGGCTGGCGTCGTAGCCCACAAATGCGGCAGACAGCTGCTCGAGGCTCGCCTTCAGGAAGCGGACGTGCCGCTCGCGATCCAGGTGCGGCACGCCGAGCGCATTGTATTCCAGAGCGGCCACCGCTGTCGGGGCCTTGGCCCCCTCAAGCGCCTCCCTTCTCTCCGGGTCCTGGCCCGCCATGTATGGCAAACACAGCTCCATGGTGGCATCTTGCACCGCAGACGTGTCAGTCTCGAGGCTGTCGCGCACCAGCGGCGGCTGCAGAAACATGTCGGGAATCATGGCGGTCATATCTATGCTCTGTGTCAGTGGTTGGTATTGGTTCGTGCTGCTGCTGCTGCTGCTGCTGCTGTTTCCAAACGGCTGCTTGCCACGCTGACCATTCGCAGGGCTGTGGTCCTGACTCTGAGGCTGCCACCTTGCAGAAAAGGAAGACGAAGACGAGGTCTTCGTCGCCATGGCGGGACGCTTCTTCGTCGTCCTTATAAAGACTGCGCGGTGGCGGTATCGGTTGGCAGCTCCTGGCTTTGACCTGCTGCCAGGCATGTGAATGCCGTTTCACAAAAGGCTCGCTGAAAACAACAACGATAGTCGACAGCCTAGCTCCTTACTATTGTTCTTCAGAAGCCGGCTAACAGGACAATAGCATCACAGCTGGGGTATTCGTTGCTTTGGGCTTCAAAAGCATCCCTTATTTCGCCTGCTCCCCCTGCCCCCCACAGGGCTTAGAAAACAAAGGCAACGGCAAATTGTATTCGGTGCAAAACCTTGCCGTAGTATCAATGACAGCAAAACCCTTCTGTTTCCGATTCTGCGTCGGATGTCTTCTAGCTTTTTATCTCCTATAGTTTTTATTTTTAAATGTCCTGATCCTTCTGCTGTATTTATTTTCCTTGCAAAGCTGATATAGTATGGACGACAGAGGTTTTAGCAGAAGAGCTCTTCAGGCACCCACAGACATGAGACCAACAAAGGCGCGCTGATTTTCTCGCGTTGCTTTAGACCTTTTTACCTGGGCTGCTGTGAGGTGAGATTGATGGCTTTTGTATTGAAAGACTGCTTTTGAAAAAAGAATAAAAAAGAAAGCTCCACAAGTCCGGCTTTCTTCGGCGATGTCTTTTTTCGGTCTTCACTCGCACCTTCCTTTCTTTGTCTATCGTAGAGGAGGTAGAGCTTTCCTCATGAGAAATTTACACAGTGTTGATAAAAGCTATTCTCTCAACTACAGGCACTGTATTACAGTCTAGACTCACCAGCCACAACTGCCATGCCACAGCCCACGCTAGCACCCAAGCGGGCACCACGCGACAGGTGATGCGCCACAACTGCCCGCATCTTTCATTTTATATTGAACGGGTCATTCATTATTGGTGTCGTAGGTTTCCGGGGCCCCAAACTGGCGGAGGTGCAAGAGTCTTTTTTCGCCCGCAGCATCATTGACATATGCACAACTTCGAGGTCGGCTCGTTGGCGAAACTTCCTCTTGCTTTTTCGGACTGTGTCGCTGCCTTTTTTTCTTGTTCCGAGCCCTAAGGCACGCCCGGCACAAACGTCATAATCCTGCTAGTTTTCCCGAATTTCGTTTGCACTTGTTGGCTACCCGACCTTCCACAATATCTTTTTCTTCCTTTTTAATTCTAAAAGTTGCCTTTCTTCAGGTTAGGGCTTTTTCTTTTCAGACCGCTGTTTGTTGATTGCCTTTTTTCTCGGGGCTGTTTGTCACTTTCCTCGCCCACAATAAGCGAAAAAAGAAAAAGAAAAAGAAAAAAAGAAAAAAAAAAAGCGCCACCAGCCGAATGCTCTGCCAAATGTGGTCTTCAGCTGAGCCGTGTATGACAATCATCAGTCGAGAGCCCAGACGTTCACGGCGATCTAGCTATGGACAGTTTTCTGCGCCCAGCATATCTGGCAATATATGATCTCAGCTAGTCCTGGAGCAGACTCTTCGGGCTGACTTTACATACGACGTGGTCTGAATCCGGCTGTCGGACAACGAGCAGCCATCCTTTCTTCCCGCTTCCTCCTCGCTTCAGTCGCTTCGCGTGCGCCAGCACGCTCGTTACATCGATATCAGCCTCAGCCTCAGCAGGGCTGTCATCAAGTCATAGCCTTCGTGCGCCAGCCCGTCTTCTCGCTTCTTTTTCTCTCTCTCTCCCTCCCTCTCTCTCTCTTTCTCTCTCTCTCTCTCTCTTTCTCCCATTATCTTTCTATCTTACTTTCTCCCTCCACTTTCTAAGCTCTTTCTCTCTTCTAAACTCCTGTCGTGCCGTGTTGCCACACACCCAGGGTCGATTCCGATAACGCGGTTTCTCAAGGCAACGCAAAAAGATGGCCGACCCACAGGAGAAGACGGATGTTGAACAGCCATGGCTGTAAGTGTTTGTCTATCATATCTATTTCGAGATGCCGGCCTACCGCTATCGATTTGTTTGGGCTTTCCGTAACCTGGCTAACAAATTTTCAGGGACGCCAAAAAGATCATCCTGGCGATCCAGAAGAAGCTGGGCCAGATGAGCAAGGACGACAGCGGGCCCAAGAAGCTTGCAGATCTTGATTCTGTCGAGAAGATGTTGGAAGGGTGTGTTTCTTTTGGTGGCGTTACCGGATTATTGCTTTATTGAGTTGTCTGTTCAGCGGTGTCGACCGAGTTGAGAGAAGAAAAAAAATGCTGACACCAGTCCAGTCTTCGCCTGCTCTGTATGGGCACCACATTTACCGACTTTCGGTTCGCCCACAACCACCACGTCCTCGACAAGCTGTGGCACGTGCACACGCTCATCAGCGCCGAGTACCGACGAGCGCTGCAGCGGCACCGGGGCCATGGGCACATTGTCCAGTTTCGGAATCTCGAGAAGCAGTTTGGAAAGCACTTGAAAACGGCGCAGTATTTCTACAAAGGCTTCATCGAGCGGCTGTCTGCGCTGTACCGGCTGCCGGCGCTGCAGCGCATTGCCCACTGCATGAAGACGGAGGCGATCACGATGCCCGAAGTGATTGATGCCCGCGAGGCCAGCCTGGCCGAAGAGGTCACGCTGGCCTGCTACCGCACGCTTCTGCACCTGGGCGATCTGGCGCGGTACCGGGTGCACAACTCGCGGCCCAAGGGTGGCGGCGGCGGCAGCGGCGGCAGCAACCAGATGGACATGGCGCTCACCTACTACAGCCTGGCCCAGGACCTCCTGCCGCAGATGGGCGACGCGCACCACCAAATGGCGCTTGTTCTGGCGGCCGAGCGCTGCGACTTTGACGTGGTGTACCATTTTTTCCGGGCCTGGGCTGTGGGGGAGCCCGTTGCTGTGGCGCCGAAAAACCTGGCAGCCGAGTTCAAGAAGCTCTTGCAGCCACCCGGCAGTGGTGGCGGAGGGGGCGGAGGGGGTGGAGGGGGCGGCGGTAATGGCCGCAGAAATGGCGGTGGTCGTGGCGGCGGCGGCGGCGGCAGCGGCGGCGGCAGCGGCGGCGGCGGCGACGGTGACGGCAACAACAATAGCAACGGAGGCGGAGGTGGCAGTGGTGCTGCCAATGGCGGGCATGGCGGGCATGGTGGCCATGGTGGCCATGGCGGGCATGGGGGTCGCGGCGGACACGGCGGCCACGGCGGCCATGGCAACGGCGGCGGCAGCAATGCGGCGCCAGATCCGTACCACACGTTTGGATCGTGGCTGATCCGGCTGCACGCCCACTACTACAAGGGCGAGGATTTTTCGTCGCAGGCGGAGCTGGAGCGCGAGGTGTTGCATCGCTGGGAGGTGCTGCTGAAGACGGCCGAGCGGCCTGAATACCTGCAAAAGGCCGTGCTCATGAACATTGCTGCGTACGACGTTGCATTGCGGCGAGTCAAGGGTACGTGTTTTGTTTTTTTTCTCTCTTTCGGGTGGTGTGTGTGTGCGTTTGTGCGTGTGTTGACTTTTGGCCCATACTAACATGTTGCACAGCTGAATGGACAGCAGCTGGTTCAAAGTCGTGCCAGTTCATTCTACGCTTCAATGTGCAGACGATCCTGGTGCTGGCCAAGGTCTTGGAAGCCGAAACGCAGCGGGCGTTTGACAAGTCCGAGTCGCTCGAGCCAGAGGCAGCGGCTGCGGACGACAAGCCGGCAGCCAGTGGGCGAGACGGCCGGGACCGGAAGGGTGGCAAGGAAGCCGGCCATGCCGACGGCCACAACAGCGAAAAGCCCAACAGCCGAGCCAATGGCAGAGGCAACGGCCGCGACCGAGGCGGGCGACACGGCAACAACAGCAACAACAGCAACAATGCCAACAATGCCGGCAATGCCAGCAGCAAGCAGGCCGCTGGGGCCCAGCAGAAGAATGCGTCGACAGACACGTGCCTGATGCTGTTCCGCATCTACATGGCGTGGATCTACATCTACCGCGAGGATCTGGTCAAGTTCAAAGAGCACCTGCAGCCGCACGCGGCGGAGATGCACCGGCTGGTGACGCGCTGCCTGTCGCTGTTTGTGGAGATCATAGCCAGCGCCGAGGCCAGCCCGGTGGCGTATCTGCTGCCGGAGGACGTGGAGGTGCTGGGTCTGTCGGCGCTGGAGTCGTGGACGGCGCTGCAGAAGAGCGGCAGCAGCGGCAGCAGCAGCGGGCAGACCAAGTGCCGCTTTGACGATGCCGAGGTGCAGCGGCTGGACGCGGCGCGCGAGACGCTGGCGCGCATCTACGACATTGTCGAGTGCACGATCAAGCTTGTGAGCGACGCCGCCTTTCCGTGGGCGGCGTCGACGGTGGTCGAGGAGGGCCGCGAGGTGACCAAGATCCAGTATGTGGAAGACCGGGGGACGGCGGCGCTCGTCTCGCCGTTTGCCTCGGCCGCGCTGGCGGGCTTGGCTGGTGGTGGGGGCGGAGGTGCTGCTGCTGCCAGCAGCAGCAGCAGCAGTGGTGGTGGTGGCAAGGGCGGCGCTTCTGTTCCTCTGTCAGCGCCGGTGGCCGTGGCGGTGGCAGCGTCGGCGGCGGCGTTGGTCTCAGACCCGCAAGCTGCTGGCCAGCCCGTGGTTCTGTCTCCTTCGTCTTCCGGCCGCCGCCTGGCCGGGGTCGTGTCTCCGGCTTCCGGGTCGGCCCGCCCAGCTCCGTCCGTGGTCGCTTTGGCGGTGCCGGCTCGGCCAACGGTTGCTGCAGCGGTCTCTGCCTCGTCTCCTGCTGCGACTCCGGCTCCGGTTCCGGCTCCGGCTCCGGTTCCGGCTCTGGCCGCGGTGTCAACGCCTCCCGTGCAATCTGCCGTGCCGGCAGCTGCCGAAGTGTCGCCGTTGGCGCGGCCCTTGTCGAGAGCAGCGGTGGCAGCGGCGGCGAAGAAGCCGCGGGCCGGCGGCCAGAGCGCGCTGGCGCAGGCGGTGGGAGCGCCGGTCTTCCGTCCAGCGTCGAGCATGCGGCAGTTTGGCAGTGTCCCGGAAGGCATCGTTCCGCCGCCGCCGCTGCCGCCGCCGCCGCCGCCGCCGCCAGCGCCGGTCCGCATCGTGGACTACAAGGAAGAGATCGACGATGTGGACGACTTTCTACCGCCAACAGCCGGGTCTAGGCCTCGTCCACGGCCCGGGCTGCAGCAGCTCCAACAGCACCAGCAGCACCAGCAGCACCAGCAGTCTCAGCAGCATCAGCAGCATCAGCAGTACCAAAAGCAGCTCCAGCTTCAACACGACTACCAACAGCAGCAGGAAGTCGACCTCGATCCTTTCGCCGCTGAAACATACAACCGCGTTGAGACGTTCCTCACCCCGCCTGACGTGCACCTTCACCAGATGGCCGGCGGCGGCGGCGGCGGCGGCGGCAGCGACACGGCCGTGCTTTCGTCGTCGTACGGCATGCATACAGCGACGGCCAACGACGTATTTGGCCAGCTTCACACGCCCATGGGCTCGCCTGGCGGGGGCTCTGCCGGTGCTTCGACGACGACGACCCGGGCCAAGGCGTTTCCGGGCTTCTCATGGGACATGGTCTACGCGCCGTCGCCGTTCGAGCCGCTGCAGCGGGCGGTGGCCGGTGGCGGCGGCGATGCTGTTGCAGCTTCTGCAGGCACTGCAGCGACAACAGCAGCAGCTGGGGGATCGCCATCGCCTGCAGCTGGAAGGGCTGCAGGCAGCTCTGCTGTCAACGACAGGCTGGCGTATCTGAGCCTTGCAGGCCTTGCAACGGCGGGCGGCGGCAGCAGCAGCAGCAGTGGCGGTGGTGGTGGAAGTGGCAGTGGCGCTGGCGGCGGGGCCGGCACCGGGGCCGGGCCGACCTTTGCGCCGCCAACATCGGCCTCGTTGGCAGCGTCGCCTTACGGCATGGACAGCCTGTCGCGCGGGTTTCCCAACGCCCTGTCGCCGGTGGGCACGTCGGCCATGGCGGCAAGCCAACTCCACTATCACCCGCACCTCCTCTACCACAACCCGATGCAGAAGCGGAGCGCCTCGGCGGCGCTGGGCAGCGGCATCAGCGGCATCAGCGGCATCAGCGGCATCAGCGGCATCAGCGGCATCAGTGGCGGTGGCAGCAACGGCGGAAGCAGTGGCCGCAATGGCAGCGAAAGCCCTTGGGCCCGCGGCAAGGACGAAGGACGGCTGCTGCCGCAGCAGCTGCAGCAGGCGCAGGCGGCGTCTCTGGGATTTGGCACCAGCCCGGGGAGCGCCTTGGCCAGCTCGTTTTACTCGAGCAGCAATTTCACCTACAACCCGCTGTCGAGCCTGCCGCCGGTGCAGGGCTCGGGCAGGCTTCCGGCCGCCCAACGACAGCAGCAGCAGAAGGAAGAGGGATCGCTGGCGGACAGCGCCGACGGCCAGCAGTCTCTGCTGGATATGTACGACGTATACCGGCAGCAGCCGTCCGATGCACAGGCGTTTTCTAGCGTCACCAATCTGTCCGGCCTCTCTACTTTTCCGAGCCTGTCTGGACTTTCTGGAGGCATCGTGAAGGCGCCTGTTGGCGGGAGCAACAATGGCAACAACGGCAGCAACGGCAGCAACGGCAACAAGATGGCCAGCAACAGCAACAGCAACAGCAACAGCAGCAGCCTGTTTGGCAGCTGGGTGCCGTCAAGCGGCTGGACCAGCACGCCGCAGAGCAGTGCCTACAGCCGGCAAGCTCTGCAGGGAGCCGTGGACGAGCAGCAGAGCTAGGCGAGAGAGAAGCTTTGGGCGGGTGGGACAGGTATTAAACGGCAGTCAGTCGGTGGATGGGCAGATAGAGAGCCAGAGACCTGTTTGGTGTGCGCTGTCAAGTGGTGGTGCGGATGGGTGTCGAGTGCTTTGCATGCGTTGCATGCGTTGCATGCGTTGCGGTCTTTCGGTGTGGAGGGCCAGGGAATAGGAGCTTTAATTGCTTCTCCACGTGGGTGAACGAGGCAGTCGAACACTGTTGGTTTGTCAACTGGGGGGTGTCTCCCTGGTACGCCACCATATAAAACTCTAGCCAGGCGGAAATGGTTTGGAGGAAACGCCGACCTCTTCCCTTTCTCGTGGCAACGCCGACCTCTTCCCTTTTTATGGCTACGCCGACCTCTTCCCTTTTTATGGCTACGCCAACGTCTTCCCTTCCCTTATGGCAGAGGGTCTGAAAGTTGAATTTTATTTCTCTTGATGCGTCCAGTCCCAGTATGGAGACACGTGATTTGCAGTAAAAAAAATCAAAAGCGAGATATAATGTTGAAAAACACACAACCAAAACATCACTCGAAATCGGCGGTCGCCCTTCTCATGCCGTGCCAGCCCGGTTTATTTTATTTTTATTTAATTCTTTTTTTTTTTTTTGTGTATGCCCTTCTTGCTGTTGTTGAAACCTTGCATGCCTGGATGGCGGCAGTGAAGTCCGCACAAAATGCTCACGTGTCTTGATAGCCCAGCGACGATGATAGCCTCTACTTGGAGGGCGTGTAGGTCTGCTTGGGGAACGGGTATCTGTAAAGTTAGCGTCGTTTCTCTCTTTCTCTCTCTCTCTCTCTTTCTCTCTCTCTCTTTCTCTCTCTCTCTTTCTCTTTCTCACTCTCTTTCTGTTTCACTTTCTGTTTCTTTTTCTCTCTCTTTCTCTCTGTCTGTCCGTTTCTCTCTCTCTCTCTCTCTCTCTCTCTCTCTCTCTCTCTCTCCCTCCACTTACGATGCTCCCGACTCCTGCAGCGACAGCCTCGCCAGCCACTGGCCCATGTCGATGGCCTCGGCCAGGCTCTTGTCCTGCAGGATGCCAGCGGTCAGGCCGGCGGCAAAGGCGTCACCGGCGCCGGTGGTGTCGACAATGGCCTCCTTGGCAATGGGCAGCACGGGATAGTGCTGCACGGCAGACTCGCCCTGCACGGCGACAATGGTGGGCTGGCTGCCGTGGGTGACGATGACGACGCGCTTGCGCGAGGCGCGGCCGGCGCGCGGCAGGTCGGCCATGTGGCGGGCAATGGCCTCGAGCTGGGCGGTGTCGACGTCGTCGATGGCGGCCAGGTCGATGGTGGCCAGGCCGTGGGCGTTGGCGTAGGCGGCGGCCTCGCCCTCGTTGCCGAGCACAAAGTCGCAGTAGGGCAGCACGGCGTCGAGGGCGGCGGTGAAGAACTGGGGGATGAAGGGGGCGGAGATGGAGAGCACAAACGGCTTGTCGCTGCCGCCATCAGCCTCCTTGGCCTCGCGGGCCAGCGCCATGATGGCGTCCGGACACACGGTCAGGTGGTAGCCGCCAATGTAGTACAGCTCGGCGGCCTGCACCAGCGGCCACACGCGCGGCGACTGCAGATGCGCCAGGTCGTAGCAGTTGGCCGCGCCCAGATCCGTCACCATGCTGCGGTTGCCCGGCGTCACCACCACGGCACAGCGCCCCGTCGCCGCCGTCTCGTCCACCCGGTACTCCACCCGCAGCCCGGCCTTGGCCGCCGTCTCGCTCAGCACCTCGGCGTACTTGTCGCGCCCAACGCCGCCCAGAAAGACGACGCTGTCGGCCGGCAGCATGTACTGCGCCCCGCGCGCCGTGTTCTGCGCCGCCCCGCCCGCGCTCAGCGTCGCCTTGCGGTTCGTCAGCAGATCCTCGAAGATGCCCATGTGCTGCGGCTCCGCCAGGATCGCATCGTTGGCCTTGAGCCCGTACTTGTCCAGCAGCGCCTGGTCGCCATCGGCAATGATGTCTGTGTTTGTTAGGGGGGGAGACAGACAGAGACGAAAAAGAAACAGAGACGAAACAAAAAAAAAAAAAAAAAAAAAAAAAAACCTCCGTCACCAACTCACCCAACAGTGGATTCTCCAAACAGAGGAGACGGTACTTCTTCTCGGCAGCCATGGCAGACAAGGACGAGTGCAGCGGCAGTCGTGAAAGAAACGAAAAACGGGCACGTGTTTGCAAAAGGCCGGTGAAGCTGCAGCTGGAGTCGGGCAAGGCAGAGCGAGAAGCAGGAGCAGCAGCCAGAAGATGCAGAGGTCGAGATGCCAGCAGTCCAGCAGCGAAAGACCTGCTGGCCCAGCCCCTGGCGGGGTTGCCCAGCCAGCTGCTCCCTGCGGCAGCTGCAATCCAGCAGGGTTTTCCTGCCAAAGTGGGGCAGGCCCGCAATACGCGCACAAGACACTGTCGACGGCAGAAAGGCGTAGTAGGGTTGAGCATGTGTGAATACGGCATGGTTGAGAACCTGGATGAAACTTTTGCAAAAAGCCCAACCTGGCTGATCATTGCCATGGATCGAAACGTGGGCAGTGAGGTGCATTTGAGCCGAATGACCAGAAGGTGGGCACGCAAAGCCTGTAAAAGCTGACTCAATTCAGTGGTGTGATTTTTGCATTTACAGCGGTGAGCCTCTAGATTTACAGCGGTCAGCCTCTAGATTTACGCGGTGAGCCTCTAGATTTACAGCGGTCGAGCCTCTAGATCCCACTCGTACACTCTACTACTACACGTTGGCAACTTCACCTTCACGGTCTTTTGTATTTTGTATTTTATTTTCAGTAAACGACTGTCCCTGCTGAAAAGCCTGGGCCCTGCACCACAAAACATCCCATAACACAAAATAGACCATGCAAAACAGAACGATGCCAGTTGTTTTACCTTTCCATGGCCCCTCTCCCCTCCTGTTTGTTGTTTCTTTTTTTCGTTTTTCTCGGTCCCTCTCTGCAGAGGCAGCACGGTCGTATGACAGAAACACAAAAAGAAGGAAGCGTGAAATCCCATTCCACCGCCTCCGCCCCCGCAACAGAAGCGCAAAGCGCAAAGGGACCAGAGGTATGACCAGCGACCAGCACAAAACTCCCGAGCAGCAGCACTCCAGACTTGGCTTTCCTTACTCCTTTGTCTTCTGGGTACCGCGCAGCAGACCTGTTCTTCTGGCAGCAATGAGACCGGCCTTCTGGCCCTGGGCGGCGTACCGGGAAATGGTCGAGGCTTTGCCAATGTGTTGATGGTTACCCTGGGAGTGTGAGCGGGGGGGACCAGAATGCCAGAAGCACAGAGAGAAAGAGAGAGAGAGAGAGAGAAACTTACACCACCGTGAGGATGGTCGACGGGGTTCATGGCCACACCACGGGTCTTGGGCCACGAGTTGCGCTTGACGGCAAACTTGTGCTTGGCGCGCGACGCCTTGAGCAGCGGCTTGTCCGTACGGCCGCCGCCGGCGACGATGCCGATCATGGCGCGTGCCTTGCTGCTGATGACCTTCTTGGCGCCCGACGGCAGCTTGATGCGCGTCTTGCCCTCGTCGGGGTTGTGGCCCACCACCGTGACGTAGTTGCCCGATGTGCGGCCCAGTGCGCCGCGGTCGCCGGCCTTCTCCTCCACGTTGCTGACGACCGTGCCCTCTGGCAGCGACCCGACCGGCAGGATGTTGCCCACCGTCAGCGCCGCGTTCTTGCCCGCATACACAAACTGGCCCGTGTACATGCCCTCGTTGGCAATCATCGTCTCGCTGCGCAGCTTGAACCGGTACGGGTCGCGGAACACCACCCGCGCCAGCGGCGCTCCCCGGCCGGGGTCGTGGATGATCTCGCGCACAATGCCGCGGATGTAGCCGTGCCGCTCCGCATAGTCGAGGCTGCGGAACTTGGCCGGGTTCTTGCGAAGGCGGGTGACCTGAAGCGGCGTGTCAGCGACCTTTCCCTCAACGTTCCCTCTTCAGACATGACAGCACCTCGACGCAAAGACGGCGCCAAAACACTGCTCATCGTCTCTTCTTTTCTCCTTCTCGCCACATTTCTCGCCTCTCCCCCCTTTCCCGTCTCTCCGCCCCAGCATCTCTGCCCAAAACGTACAGCCTTGAAAATGCCACCAGCACCCTTGCGCTGATTGCGAATAACGCGACCCATTTTGCCGTTCGGTTATGGATCTTCGGTTAGGAGTGGGATGGAGTCCTGAAAACGAAAAAAAAGATTAGACGTGGCTCTGCAATTTCAAGCTGCTGAGAAAAAAAAGTTCTTCGTCGTCCCTTCGCTCGCTCTCAGAGACACACACACACACACACACACACACACACACACACACAAAAACAAGCAGAACAAAATTCAAACAAAGACGACTCGACAATCTCAGATCATCCGAGGACAGACCTAACGTGTCGAGGCGTGGTGCAGAGGAGATGAAAGTTGCTTTCAACTTACCCTTTTTGCTTGGTCGATAAAGGTTGAAGTCCCGAAAAAAAAAATCGAGATGCCCGCTGCTACGGCCACTTCTCAACACAACACACACAAAAACCCACACACGAAATAATTTTTTTCCGCTTGTCCTCTGGTGGGTTGGTAGCCCTAGCAGTTAGTCAGCGGCTTTTTTACGCACGTGACTGATTTTGAATTTTCTGGGCCTACGAGCAGGGTTTTTTTCGCTTACGAGTATTTTACGTCGCAATAATACGTTGTACATTCGCACTGTCCTTAGCGCCAACATCAACAACCTGCTGGCGGGGTGTCTCGCCTCTCCGTCGCTTCACCTCGTCTCACACGGCGAAGAAGGAAGAATGGGTTTTGAGCAGTGAGTTTTTGATGTCCACAACGCCAAAGGGCCCAGCTGTGTATGAAATTGTGCGCAAGCTTTATTGATTTTTTTTTTCCTTTTTTTTCACTCTTTTATTTTTCATCGACTCATGTATATGTAGCCCGACGGGCGGCGGTGATTTGCGTGACGGAACATTTGAGGGTTGATTTTTTTCCTTCATCGGCGATCGCTCTTTCGCCTCAACCGTGCCAGGTTTTCTTTTGTGGGTGCGCTGCTTGGTCCTTGGTCTGAAATTTTGGGGGCTATCAAGGCCGTTTTGGAGGAGAGGGCGGTGAGCAGCAACGAGACCCCCGTTTTTCGGGGAGAGTCTGACTGGGTCTCACCACGCTCCCAAGCCAGCAGGGGCACAGAGAGGCTGGATTGGAGAGACTGGGAGAGACGAGGGGCTGAAGACGGAAGAGCAAGACGATGGCTGTCGCACAGGCAAAGCAAGCGCGGCTCTCTGAGAACATTGCCAGGCTGGTTGGGCGTCACTCCTTAGTGCCGAGACCGGTTTGTCAAAGGGGAAAGGAGGGGCTTAACATGCGTCTAGCAAAGTGAGCAAAGACAACATGATAAAGACATGAGAAGAGCCCTTTGCCGTGTTGTTATCTAGCAAGCCGGTGTGCTGGTGCTCGTGTGCAGCCGGTATGGTTTCGAAGATCTGGCCGTGGTCTGCAATGGGCGAGAATGCCACTGGCTATATTCTGCAATGACTAACAATGTCACAGTGACATTGGAGGCCAGGGCGGTCAAGGAACACTGGTTGTGCTTGGGCAAGTGCCAGCATCGGGCGTCAGTGACGTCCCTTTTTTTGGCAACTTTTCACAGTGAAAAGAGCCTGGATTACCGGAAGTGTTAGCGGGCATCAAGTGGGGGAGGGGCTGGGGGGGAAAGGGTTCTGGCCGGTTTGTCTCCCCTTTGGTTCGACGGCAACGCCTCCAATGCAACTGCGGTCTCTGTTATCGGAGAGTCGAAACCATGCTCGTGGACTGGGATTGATGATGTTCCAAACGAGCACATCCCAGACGTTGGGTAGTACCCAGTTTGGATGGCAAGCATGGAACGACTGGAAGATGTGGCAGGACAAAGGTAAGAAACGACAAAAAAGTAAGCAAAGGGGAAATTTTGAGATGATGCCAACGGATGTCAATGATGGACGCCAATGATGGATGTCAGTGATGAATGTCAGTGATGAATGCCAAATGGGTAGAGGCAAGACGTCAATATAGGAGCAGAATGGCGATACGTGATAAAGGTGGTGGCAGGTTGTGTGTTACTACTGGATGTACGGAGTATTGGTCGCTCTTGCCTCTCTGCCTCGGCCATGTTCTTTTTCTTTTTTTATGTTTAATTTTGGGTCAAAAAATATATAAGTACTCGTAGCCCTCTCTGCATGCTATTCTCTGTCGTTTTTGCTGGCGCAAGTAGGGCTTTGGGGCCTAGAGACATGTAGAGACAGAGCTCGTACTCCGTAATCATATCCATAATCCCCCATTGCGCGGCTCTTCTGTATTTTAATTATTTAATATTTTTTTTTTCTCAGTTCCCTCCCTAGTTTCTTATAAGGGCATCTCCCACCTCTCTATCTTCGTACTACTACTTCGGTATTAGTAAATATTTCTCAACCTCCTCTTCCCACGGCCCACCACCAACACTTTCAACGTCGACAATTGCAACCCGATCCCCAACTGCGCACGCCCGCCGTCCAATTCATCGAAACGCGTCGTTGAATGCATCGAGCTTTTGTCTTTTTGTTCGTGTGCACTTGGCACGGCCGCGCCTTTCTTTTTTCTTCCAAATTGACGCGACGACTTTAAGGTCTCACACCGCTCATTTCCCATTTCCCTCCCCCCTTTACTCGTACATTTTCGCCGCTTTTTCGCGTTTTCAACCGTTCCTTTCGTTCGTTCGTTCGTTTGTTCGTTCACACGCCGACGCTCTGCCCGCCATGGCCGACGACGATTCGTCCGACCTGTCGTCGCTGTCTTCGCTGTCGCCCGCGCCGTCAGAGGACGAGTCGGACATTCAGCTGAAGCCTGAAAAGGGCATCCTCAAGTTCTTCCACAAGGTCGGCAAGGACGGCAAAGCACAAAAGGAGTCCTCGCCACCGCCGCCGCCACGCAAAGAACGGGCGCCGTCTCCGCCGCACGAGCCGGTGCTTGCTGACAACCAGGACATTGCTGTATGTTGGTTGGGTTTTCTTTTTTTTTCTTCTTATCTGCGTCCCTCTTTTCTGGCGCCGTTTTGCCCTCTCCTTGACGCGTGTCTAGGCGTGTGCGCAGATGCCACACGCGTGCAGAAGTGCAGACGCTAACTGGCTTTCTCTAGTTCATTGTCATGTTTCGCAGCCGCTTGGCCGATGCCTTTCCCCGGAGCGTGCCCAACTTTGGCCCGCAGGAGCTTGAGAACGACATTGTCGACAGCGTGCCCGGCGAGCGCGTTGAAGTCTTTGTGTGTGCCTTGCTCAAGCTGCTGCTCAACCGGCAACAGGACGTGAAGTGAGTGGGATCGTCGTTGTCGTTCGTGTCTCTGCATCCTAACCGATGCACACTCTCTCTTCGCGTCACATGCAGCCACTAACCGTCCACCCACACTTAGGCCTGGCCATTACCACCGCGCGCTCGAGGAAGCCGTGCAGTTGCACGCGTCACAGTGGCCGACCAGCTGGACGGAAAATCCGCTGGCTGAGGGCAAGACGTTTGCCACCATGTTGCCTACAGAACGGGTATGTGCCGCAGTCGACATGCGCAGGCAATTCTTTTTGGGGTCGTTTTTCTTCTCTCTTTTTCGTTTTCGTTGCGCGGAGTGACGGAGTTGCTAACGCTGCACACACACCAAAAAGCTCACGCTTCTTCGGGCCCTCATCCTGTGGACCATGTCGTCGGTCAAGACGGTGCACGACATTATCGACCACGGCTACAAGGGCAAGCGGCTGGACGACGACGCCAACATTGCGCTCTCGGTGCAGCCGTGGGGCTCTGACAGCGACAAGCGGCGCTACTATGTAGTTGAGGGCCGCGACGACACGGCCTTCCGGGTGTACCGCGAAGGCAACCCGGCCGGGTTTCTGCACCGGACGTGGCGCAGCGTGGCCGGGACCATTGACGAGCTCAAGGCGCTGATCGACAAGCTGGAGACGGTCGACGGCGGGCCCAAGGCGCGCAAGCTGGCGAAGCGGCTCGCCGACGAGATTCCGCGCTTTGAGGCGACCGAGGAGAAGCGGCGGCGGCGCGAGTACCGGCAGTGGCGCAAGGACCAGTTCAAGCGGCCCGAGCCGGGCTTTTCGCTCTACGAAGGCCGCACGCGCGGCAAGCGCATAAAGTACACGTACTCGGACGACGAGGACTTTTTGACCGACTCGACCGGCGGCCGCCGCCGCTCCACACGCAACACCGGTACCCACACGCCTGCCGAGCCGGCGGCGCCGCTGACGACGGCCAGCGGCCGCCAGATCCGCGCCCCCAGCCGGCTCAATGACAGCTCGAGCCACACGGCAGCCGGGGCCGGAACCGCCAACGGCAACGGCAACGGCAACGGCGGTGACGGCAGCGCCGGCAAGGACGGCCAGGACGGCCAGAACGACCAAGATGGCCAGGAGGAAGTGGTCTTGGGACCACGGGGCCTGCCGCGGCGGTCGGCCGCCTTGCACCATGGCATGAACGGCTGGGGCGGTGGGGCAGACCGCAAGAGGAAGCCGAGAGGGGGCGACGATGACGAGGACGAGGACGAGGACGAGCTCGACGGAAACGAGGACGACTGGCAGGGGGACATTGACGCAGAAGACGAGGAGAGCGAGTCGGAGCCGATGGACGACAACGAAGGCGACGAAGACGGCGACTTGGCGTACAAGAACGACGACGGCGACGGCGACGACGAAGACGGCGACGACGACGACGACGATGACGACGAGCGCTTTGACGAGGACCGCGACGCGCTGCTGGACGAGGAGAACGAGGAGATCGGCAACGACTCGGCCCTGTCGTCGTCGACGCGGCGCAGCGCCGTGGTTAAGATCCCCATGCGCGCGGTCCTGGACAAGACCACGGGCAAGTGGGGGAAGGCAGACGCCGGCGGAGGCACAGAAGAGGGAGCCGAGGGAGCCGAGGGAGCCTCCGAGGCACCTGCTTCATCTTTGGCGGCAGCAGAAAAAACAGAAACGGCGATGGCGGCGGCGCCAGCGCCAGCGCACCGCCGGCTCGTCAGCAAGTCGGACATGATTTCGGCAGGCATGATGGAGCGCGAAACGAGCGTGTCTGAGGGCGGCTTTCACAGCGCCGACAAGAACGGCGTCCGCGAGAACGACGACAACGACAACACCGCCAACAGCAACAGCAACAACAGCACCAACAGCACCAACAGCACCAACAGTAACGACAGCACCACAAAAAGCAACACCAACACCAACGGTGATGTTGCCATGTCGGGAGTGGAGAGCAACGAAACAGCTGCCGACTCAGAAGACCAGCGACAGACAGAAGACACCATCGCCGTGGCCACCACGGCTACGACAGGCGTTGCCAAGGAGAGCAGCGAGACCCAGCCGGCGTTGCTGCAGACGCCGACCCCGCCCGGCACGCAGGCTTTGCAAAATGGCTGCAGCGGAGGCGGCAGCGAAGGCCGCGGCGAAGGCGACAGCGGAGGGGTGGCTATGGCTGCCCAGGACGACACGGCCAGGGCTGGTTCGCTGCCAGCGCCCAAGGCTGGCGGCCCGCCATCGCCATCGCCGTCCTCGTCCAAAGAGGGCGGCGGCCTGCTGTGGAAGGAGCCGGCCAAGGTGGCCGCCGGCAAGGAAAACAGCGCACCGGTCAGCAGCAGCAATGATACTGCAGCAGCCTTTTTCAGCCACGACGGCGTTGACAGGCCGCACACGCCCCGGCCAGTGGATGCTGTGAGCCACTGAGAGCCTCCGAGAGGCATGTTTGGTCCAAGCCTCAGGTCTCCAAGATGGCCGCCGTTGCAGGCGGGCTCTTTTTTGTTTTTTGATCTTGTTATCTTGCTTCTGTTTTTCATAGTGTTCTTCTTGTTGTATTTTTCTTGTTTTTTTTTGCCACCCTCCATCTCCCGTTGCAGTCTCTCTTTTCTGTATACAGGCTTGGGAAGGAAAACTCAGTTGGCGTCAGTGTCATACAAGCTGTCCGCCCTTGCCGGTTGTTTCTTTTATATAGCTTTTTGGTCCCTTTTCTTTTGCCTTTCAGTTTCTCTTCTTTTGTTTTCCCTTTTGGTATGACATACACTGGATTGGTCGCGTTTGTTTACAGGTCCGCACCAAAAACGAAAGTAGGGGGTATTACATAGACGCCGGGAAAATGCATTTGAGCAATGGGGGTGTTTTTATGCCTAATTTTTTTTTGTGGTTTGCGTCTGTCTTGTTGTTGTCATTGCTCATCTTGATATTGGTTAATGTCATGTGCTGTTATAATTGCAATCATACTGCGTGTCTGTGACATGTGAGCCATGTCGTGACCTTTGTCCTCCGTCCTCTGTTCTTCTGTTCCTGTTCTCTCGTTCTCATCCATGGTTCTCCTATGTCTTTCATGTTTTGTCTTCCGTTCCCGTTGACTCGATCTCGTCTTCGGTTCTCCTGTCTTTCATCTTCTGTCTTCCAACTGTTCTGTCTCCTCTCATCTCCAGCACACCCCCCCCCCCTCCCCTCTTGTCCATCTCTCGCCTCCCCTCACCTCGCCTTCTCCCCTTCCGGCAACGGCCAATTGTTGACGCCGTACCACCATCGCCGCACGCGCGTGCCTGCCAGCTGGCCACTCAGCCGAGCACCCACATTCCAGTACTGCCACCCGCACACGGCCAGGTTGTACAGCACGCCCTGCACCAGTGGCATGGCCACCTGGTCGCGCAGCGTGATCACGGCCACCTGCATCCACGTCTTGGCGCCCGCGATGCCGTGCAGATAGCTCTGCTCAAAGCGGAGATCCGGCAGGGGCGGCAGTTGTGGCCGCCGCAAGCTGCGTGAATGGCGGTAGTACTCGTCGGCGGCTTCCCGGCCACTGTCGTAGCGGCTCCGCAGCGCGTTGTCGCTGTTTGCCTTGGCACGCGCACCCGCACCCGCATCGTCGTCTGCACGGGAATGGGCATGGGGGTCGGCATCGGCAGCGGCCGCAGCAGCAGCTTCGTCCGACGACGAAAACGGATTTGTGCGATGCCATGACCGGATCACGCTGTACGGCAGCTCGCCGTCGTCGTTGTCGCCGTCTGCCCCGTCGTCTTCGTCTGCTGCCGCCACCCCCTCGTCGGCCTCTTCCTTCTCCTCGTCGTCGTCTTCTCTGGCATTGCCGAAAACGACGGCTTCTTTCCTGTCGGCTGCCGTCGACGGCGCCATGTCGGCCAGAGACGGGTCGTGGCGGATGTGGGCCGTCTGCACGGTCTCCGCCAGTTGTAATGGTATTGAGGAAGCCATTGTGTTTGTGTGTATGTAGTGTGTGTCGGTTGACAGACTTGGGGCTTCCGAGATGTATGGATGCTATAAATTATCGGCGTGATTCCTTTGCACGCGTCCAGCCGCTTACAGATCACGTGATACCAACAAGGTGGTGACGCATTTCGTATGAGTACCCTTATGTCGGAGTATTACGTCGTATTACGTCGTAAATACACACCGCCTTGTTTTTATAGCACTGTGCTTGGGCGGGAAACTGCGACTAAGGCCCTGGAAAATGCCCCTCTGCACATGGGGCTTGTGCCCCGAAATTAGGCAGGACCCCGCGGCGGGAGGAGAAACTTTTTTTTTTTCACTCTTTTCATTTTGGTGCCCGAGTGACAGATTTTTCTTTCGCGTGCTTGTTGACTTTTCTTTCTTGGTCAACGTCACAGTAGAAACGAAAAACGCAACAGCCCAAATCGACAAGCGATTTGACCCCGACAAGGAATCTGCTGTTGTTTTGACAAGTCTGACTGTGGTTGTTTTTTTTTTGTTTGTTTTGTTTTTTTGTTCTGTCTCTTTTCAAAGATTTTTTTCTTCTTTTTTTCTTTTGCATTTCCAACTCCCATTTCTATTTTCAACCTCATTTTACTACTGCTTTGTATTTTCTCCCTCCAACACCGCCAAGATGAGCGATGCACAGGCCAACGAGGCGGAGAAGAACGTGGGTTGACTTCTTGAGTGCCTCTTTTGGGCTTTTTTTGATGTGAATGGTTATTTTCTTTCGTGTGCTTGTACTGACGGCGGACGCAGATCGAGATGTGGAAGGTGAAGAAGCTGATCAAGCAGCTGACGGCGGCGCGCGGCAACGGCACGAGCATGATTTCGTTGATTATCCGTATGTGAAGGACGTGGGACACAATGGCAGAAGAGCAGGCTCGGATGGAACGGCTCAGCTAACAAGTCAGCCCCCAAGGACCAGATCTCACGCATCTCCAAGATGCTGGCTGAAGAATATGTAAGTGTGGAGCAAGAAAGAGAGAGAGGGTGTGGAAGAATGTGTGGAAGAGGGTGTGTGGAAGAGAGTGCGTGGAAGAGAGTGCGTGGAAGAGCTTGTGTGTTTGGAAAAAAAGAGAGAGACAGAGTGTCTAACAAGACAGGGCACGGCGTCCAACATCAAGTCGCGAGTCAACCGGCAATCGGTGCTGTCGGCGATCACGTCGACGCAGCAGCGACTGAAGCTGTACAACAAGGTGCCGCCGAACGGGCTGGTGGTGTACTGCGGCGAAATTCTGACGGCGGAGGGCAAGGAGCGCAAGGTGAACATTGACTTTGAGCCGTTCAAGCCGATCAACACGTCGCTGTATCTGTGCGACAACAAGTTCCACACGGAGGCGCTGGCGGAGCTGCTGGAGTCGGACCAGAAGTTTGGCTTTATCGTGATGGACGGCAACGGGGCGCTGTTTGGCACGCTGAGCGGCAACACGCGCGAGGTGGTGCACAAGTTCTCGGTGGACCTGCCGAAGAAGCACGGGCGTGGTGGGCAGTCGGCGCTGCGGTTTTCGCGGCTGCGCGACGAGAAGCGGCACAACTACGTGCGCAAGGTGGCGGAGCTGGCGGTGCAGAACTTTATCACCAACGACAAGGTCAACGTGGCCGGGCTGATCCTGGCGGGCTCGGCCGACTTCAAGAACGACCTGAACGCGAGCGACATGTTTGACGGGCGGCTGCAGGCCAAGGTCATCAAGGTGGTCGACGTGTCGTACGGCGGCGAGAACGGCTTCAACCAGGCGATTGAGCTGTCGGCGGAGACGCTGGGCAACGTCAAGTTCATCCAGGAGAAGAAGCTGATTGGCAAGTACTTTGAGGAGATCAGCCAGGACACGGGCCGCGTGTGCTACGGCGTCGACGACACGCTCAAGGCCCTGGAGCTGGGCGCCGTGGAGACGCTGATTGTGTTTGAGAATCTCGAGGTGTCGCGCTGGGTGGTCAAGGACAGCAAGGGCAACGAGATTGTCATCCACACGACCAAGCAGCAGGAGACGCAGGGCGGCGGTGCGAATGGCAGCAGCGGCGGCGGCGGCGGCAGCGGCGGCGGCGGCTCCGGCGGCGGCGGCGGCTCGACGTTTGGCGGGATCGCCAGCCTCAATGCGGCGACGCGCGAGAAGTTTGTGGACAAGGAGACGGGCGCGGACATGGAGGTGGTGTCGCAGGAGTCGTTTCTCGAGTGGATCGCGGAGCACTACAAGGACTTTGGCACGACGCTGGAGTTTGTGTCGGACCGGTCGACGGAAGGCAACCAGTTTGTCAAGGGCTTTGGCGGCATTGGCGGGCTGCTGCGCTACAAGGTCAACTTTGAGCAGCTGGCCGATATGGACGACGACGACGACGACTACTATGACGATTGACAACTTGGCTCCCTCGGAGGCGAGGGACCGGCTACCATCACGCGAGAGAAGCAGAAGCAGCTGCCAGCTGAGGACGAGCACGAGTACGACGAGCAGGACGAGTACGACGAGCAGGGCGAGTACGGCGAGTATTACGGCAAGAACGCGGGCAAGCACGACAACCAGCGACACAATGTCCGTGTCCACGGCTCGCCGCACAGACACACAGATTCGTCGACCGCCGGCACTCCTCGGACTTCAAACGGCCCACGCTCGGCGGCGACCGATGCGGCCCATTCTTCTGCGGCGCCCCAGACGCGGCAGTCGTCGACCACCAGGCCAGCCTCGACCACCACGGCAGCCTCGACAGCCACGGCGCCTGCCGGGCCCGGCACCTCGGCCCGTGCACGCGGCCACGCACGCTACCAGGTGACGCGACGCAGCCCGCTTCGTTTTGTGATGACGGCCATGTAAAGAAAAATGGTGAGGGGAAACGGGCGCTGTTGTTTTTGTGGCCGTTGTTGTTTTTGTGGCCGTGACACTTATTAACTTATTATCTGTCGTCTGTGTGCTGACATGTCTGCCAGGAAACCCTCAGTTTGAAACCCGCCTTTTACGGTGAAGACAAGACCCTTTGGCTCCTCGACGGTCACTCCTTTTTGTTTGGTTTTTTATGTTTGAGTTGTTTGAGTTGTTTGATGCGTTGTCGACTGGGTGGATTCGCACATTCTTTCGTTTTCGCACAGTACGCTCACGACATCGGCCGGCTGGCCGTTGTACGTGTTGCACGTCTTGACAGGCTCAGTTTGCTTTTTGAATTTTTTTTGTTTCATAGTCTGCATTGATTTCTCTCCCACGTGCTGGCTCGCCTACGGTGTGACCTGTAAAGAGAGAGGGAGGAGTGTAAAGACTGGAAGTAGAGGAAAGGTAGTGTAAGACTTCTGAGAGAAGGAAGGGTAAAAAGTAGTGTAAAGACGGTCCGAAATGCAAAGAGCAGCAAGTCAAGATACGAGACTGGGAGCCATGGGGTCTCTGGGAGAGGCTTCTACACAGCTTCTCTGCATGACAAAGCCAAATTGTGTCTATATTGCCAGTATTAGTTGTTTCCTTCTTTAGCGGCATAAACGCTGCTGACCGCCCTAAAGCTGCAGACGGCCTCTGCAAGCTTTTTTTGACGGCCAACTCTTTTCTCTGGACGGTGGCAGGACCTTTGATGCTGTCGACGCTCAACAACGACAGCTGTGAGTCTCACGGGAGGCGGCAAGACAAACATACGGTAGCGTAAGAGGCTGCTCTGTGGACAGAGCGCACTTTTGCCGGCTTTACATATTTCTTTAGCTTTTTTTGCCCTGGTTTTTCCGTCGTTTTCGCTGCCTTTTTTGACCTTTCTTTTTTGTCTGTTCTCTGTTCCCTCCTCTCTTTTTTTGTCTGTTCTCTCTCTCCTCTCTTTTTTTGTCTGTTCTCTCTTCTCTCTTCTCTCTTCTCTCTCCTCCCCTCTTCTTTGCTACTCTCTCTCTTCTCTCTCTTTTTCTTTATACTCTCTGTTTCCTCGTTCCTCGCCCCTCACCTTTCGTGTCTCTTCTATCTTTTGTTCTTTCTCTCTCTCCCTCTCTCTCTCCCATGGCTGCTCAGCGTCCGGCCGTGGCCTTCCTTGGCCCGCCGGCGTCGTACAGCCACCAGGCAGCGCTGTCGGCATTCCCGGGCGAGCAATGGGACTTTTTGTCGGTGGGCTCGATCGAGGCCGTCTTTGAGGCGGTGCGGCTGGGCCGGGCCGTCCGGGGCGTGGTGCCGTACGAGAACTCGACCCACGGACCGGTGACGTTTACGCTGGCGTGTCTGGCCGACCGCGATGGCGCCAATGCGCAGGTGGCCGTGTGCGGCGAGGTGTATCTGGCCGTGCATCACTATTTGCTGGGGAGGCGGACGGGGGGGGCTGGGACGGCCGAGACGGCCGAGACGGCCGAGACGGCAGAGACGGCCGACACAGCCAGCGTCGACAAAAGCCGGAGAGCAGAAACAGCCGGTGCCCAAAAACCAGAGACTGCACCCTCCAAAACGCTGGCCCACATCCGGCGCATCTACTCGCACCCGCAGGCCTTTGGCCAGACCCGAGGCTTTGTCCGGGCGCATCTGCCGGCCGGCGTCGAGACCATCGACTGCAGCTCGACCAGCCGGGCCGCAGAGCTGGCAGCGGCCGATGCGTCGGGCACCAGCGCCGCCATTGCCAGCTTGCTGGCGGCCGAGACCACGCCGGGGCTGGCGGTGCTGGCCGGCTGCATCGAAGACCGGCCCGACAACACGACGCGGTTCTACGTGCTGCGGCGAGCTGCCGGAGGGTCGCCGGAAGAAGAAGACGGCGCGGCAGCACTTGCCGACGAGGCTGCGGCAGCAGCAGCAGCAGCAGTGCAGCCAAGGCCACAGCAGGCGTTGCCGGGGCCGCCGCCGGCAAATATTCGCCCCACAAAGTCCCTCGTGTCCTTCACGGTCCCCCACCGCAGCCCCGGGGCGCTGGCAACGGTGCTCCACTGCTTCCAGCGCGCCGGGCTCAACCTGACCAGCATCCACAGCCTGCCCAGTCTGCAGCGGCCCTTTCAGTATCTTTTTTTTGTCGAGTTTGAGCATGGCGGCGCTGCGGCGGCGACGGCGGCGACGGCGGCGACGGCGACAGAGACAGCTGACGGCTCGGTGAAGACGGCGCTGGCGGAGGTGGCAGAAGTGGCAGAGACGTGGCGGCTGCTGGGAACGTGGACAAAGCCGGCGTGGCCAGAACCAGAGGCGGCATAGAAGCGAAGAGGGAATGTTTATGGGAAGGACTAAAAGCACGAGGCCGAATAAGGACGGTTTAAACACTGGGTGTATATATGACGGTAAAAGTTTCTCGTGTTTCTCGTGTTTCTCTTCCTTGTCTCTCTCGTCTCTTCTCGGCCCCGACTTATTTTGTCTTGTCTTTCATCTTTCGTCTTTCGTCCTTCGTCCCTCGTCCTTCGTCCTTCGTCCTTCCCCATCTCCCCCCCCCTCTCCCCTCTCCCCCACCCTAAACAGGATCCATCGCCGGCCGCAGGCTGGCCACCTTGTCCTTGTCCACGACGCCCTCGGCCGCCAGCCGCACCAGCACGCGCAATGCCCAGCCCTGGCAGTTCTCGACGACCTCGCGGCGGCTGGGCGCCTGCGGCGGCGGCTCGCTGCGGGCCACGGCGTCGATTCGGCGCAGCTGGGCGGGACTGACGGCTCGGCTGAGCGTCTGGTGCCAGGCAAACGCGGCGGAGCGAAAGAGGTCGACGCCGGCCTGGTGGTTGTACGTCATGTGCTCGGCGTCGCCGGTGACCTGCCAGGCCTGGCATGCAGCAGGGAACAAAGACGCCGACGTTGCACCGTTGCCGTCGCCATTGCCATCGCCATTGCCACCATCGCCATCATCGCCATCATCGCTTCTCGCCGAGGCTGCACCGGCGCCCCCAACTCGTTCGCCCGGCTCGCCCGGCTCGCCCGGCTCGCCTGGCGCCGCATACAGCGACCAGTGCTTGGGCTCTCCCTCGGCCTGCGACTCGGCCACCAGGTGCAGCTGCCACGGCTCTGCCGCCGGGGCCGAGGACGTTGCCGGCGGCTCGGCGGCCTCGACGGCCTCGACGTCCTGCCAGTCGCCGAGCGGCGCTCCCGTGCGGGCGTCGACCCTGCGCGAGCGCTGGCTGCCGTCGGCAAAGACGACAAACTGCCGGCCACGGCGGGTGACGTCTTGCACGATGCGCGAGTCCGACATGGGGGGGCCTGGGTGCGACGAAACAAGGCTGAGACTTGCTTAGCTTAGGTGCCTAAAAGCTAGCCCCGCAGGCAGGAGACACGCACTAATTTCCCACTGAATAAGGGTACTCCGTATAACGACTCTGTGGTGCAGGCCAGGGATAGACAAGCACCTACGAGTACTTTGGATAGAAAAGCAGTTCTAACTGAAATGGAATATAAAATTTAAAAGAAACAAACAGTCCCGTTCGTATGCCCTTGATATTTATTAAATTGGTGATATTTTATTGTAAATCGGCTGCGCAACATCACGTGGGTGTTATCGTCTACAGGGACTCTATACGTGGACCTATCACGTGGACTTGGCCGAGTTTGGTTTACTTCGTATATGTGCTTTTTAGGTGCTTTCAGCCTGCTCGTCTTTCCGCTTCAGCCCACGGCAACATGACCCGACTTGCCGTGCCCGCTTTGCCCGGCCGTCTGGGCCCCCGGCCGGCCGCCTGCTGCTGCGTGGGCAGTCGCCCCGGCTGCTTCAGCCGCATTGGCCTCTTTGGTCTCTTTGGCCGCGTTGGCAGCGTTGGCGACGCTCGCCGCACCGGCTCGCGACGGTTTTTGTCCTCGCCGCCGCCGTCGCCGTCTGCCACTGCTCCTCCTTCTCCCTTCACCACCGACTCCACGCCCTCCGGCAAGCCCTTCCGCCTCGATGCCGTGGCTGCCGAAATGGCGAAGCGCCCGCCAAAGACCACCTTCGACGTGCTGTCGCCCATGCCGTCGCGGCTGCTCAACATCAGCCTGTCCGACTTTTTGCCCGAGGAAGCCCGAGCCGGCGGGGTTGACGGGGTTGAGGGCACGCAGACAACCGCCGCCGCCCCGGAAGCTCCGCCCGGCCACCACCTGGTGTACTTTCCGCTGCAGAAACGGCCTCTGCAGCTGCTGCCCGACGGCACCGACCCGGACCAGTGGCCCGGAGGCCCGTTTGTGCGGCGCATGTGGGCCGGCGGCATGATCCGCTGGCCGTCGCCCCCTTCCTCTTCCTCTTCATCTTCCTCTCCTTCCTCCCCGGCTCTCGTCCTCGACAGCCGCCCTGCCGTGTGCGTCGAGCGCCTGGGCAATGTGCAGGTGCGCGGCGCTGCGGGCGCCGAAAAGATCTTTGTCGACGTCTGGCGGCGCTACGGCGCATTGGGCGAACAGGCCGACTCTTTTTCGTCGTCCTCCTCGCCGTCCTCGTCCCTGTCGGCTGCCGCTCTGGCCGTCGACGCCCAGCCGGCCGTCGAAGAACGTCGCACGCTCGTCTTCATGCGAAGCGAAACTGTCCGCCTGGGCGGGTCTGCCGAGCGGAGGCCTGTCAAAGGTGAGTGAAAGATGGGAGAAGAGAGTTTTTGATTGCATGGCTTTTGTTTTATTCACTTTTATTTTTCCTTCTCTCCTTCTTCCCTTCTTCCCTTCTTTTCTTCTTTTCTTCCCTTCTTTTCTTCCCTTCTTTTCTTCTTTTCCTTCTTTTCCTTCTCTGCTCTTTTCTTTCCACCCCATCCCCTTTCCTTCTCCTGCCTACTCTTCTCCTCCTCTCTCGCTAACAAAAGACCCAAACACCGAAAGCCCCCTCCCACATGCAGGTCGACTACTCCTTCAGCCTCACTCCCCCGCCCGCCCTGCTCTTCCGCTTCAGCGCCCTGACCTTCAACGCCCACGCCATCCACCTCGACCCGCTCTACTGCCGCGACGTCGAGGGCCTGCGCGGCGTGCTCGTCCACGGGCCGCTGACGCTGGTGCTGATGCTGGCTGCCGTGCGCGGAGCCGCTCGCACCCTTCTCGGCCGCGGCGGCTCGGCATCCGCCTCTTCTTCCGCCGCCTCTTCTTCAGCCGCCTCCTCTTCCGCCGCCCGCCTCTGCAGCTTCGAGTACCGCAATCTGGCGCCGCTCTTTGCCAACGAGCCCCTGCGCGTGTGCGTGCGCCGGAGCAGTGGTGGTGGTGATGATGGTGGTGGAGGCGAAAGTGGCGATGCTGAAGGCGATGCTGAAGGCCGGCAAGTCACGTGGCATGTCTGGATCGAGGGCGCCGACGGAGGACTAGCCGTCAGGGGCACGGCAGTCACGGCAAACTGATCTGTGCTCAGGGTTGTGCTCAGGGTTGTGCTCAGGGTTGTGCTCAGGGTTGTGCTCAGGGTTGTGCTCAGGCCTGGCTGTGCTACAGGTGCTGAGGAAAGTACATAAGAACAGCATAAGGAACAGCATAAGGAACTGCATATTGCCTGCCGTGAGGCCCTCTACATCACTGTGCACTCTCGTGTTTGTACTCGTATATTCCAAGTCTCTCCACGCTCTCTCGTACATATTTCCCACAAGAACAGTCTTTGCACGCTTGTTGCCTGTAACACTCTTCCAAAAGAGACCAAAAAAACGCTGCAGCCGTGTATGTATATGCCCAGACCAACCCAATGCACATCCCATCCAAAAACGCCGAAGAAGAAAAAGGGCCAGAAACTCGCCCATCCCGCCTTCTGTGCAGCCTTGATCCACTCTCTCCCCTCTCCATCCCTCAAGACGACTCACACACAATGTAGCCCGAACCCTCGTCCATCGCCAGTTTCTCCATGATACGTGCCAGGTTGGCCGGCAGAAACGACTGGTCCAGGTAGTCGTCGTTGTCGCCCGTCAGCGCGTCCGGCCTCGCCAGCGCCGTCTTCGCCGTCTCTGTCGACGACATTGTCGCCATCGTCGCCATCGTCGCCATCTCCGGCGTCGTCGGTACATCCCACGCCGGACTGCCTTCGCCCGCTGGGGTGCCTTCACCGGTGGGGCTGCCTTCGCCGGCTGAGCTGTTCAGCGCTTCGTTGTCAACCACCAAAGCCTCCGAAGCCTTCGCGGCCTCCCCGGCCTCCCCGGCCTCCCCCACCAGCCGTTGGTCCGCCATCTCCCCCCCCAGCTGGGCCTCCACCCCCCCAACCACGTCGGCTGGCTCCTGCTCCAAGCTGCCTCCTCCAGCATCCCCATACCACATCATCATGCCCTCTGGAACGCGCAACTGCAGCGTTGGCCACAGCCCGCCCGTCCCGCCACAGCCGCCGTCCACGGCTTCGTCAAAGTCCACCACGCAGCCCGTGCGCTCTTCCAGCAGCGCCCGGTTGCGCGCCGTGTACTCGAGGATCGAGTCCGCCATCAACCCGACTTCCTGCCGCAGCGCCTTGGCCGCCTCCCGCGTCAGCTTCGAGCTCTCCATCTCGGCTGCCGCCAGGAACCGCTTCTTCTTCAGCTGCATCGGCTTGGCCAGCGCCGACAGCCCGGCCGGCGCTGTCGCCGTCCTCGACAGTCCCTGCCCGGCCTGCGGCTGGTTGGGCGGCGACGAGGATGACGACGACAATGACGTCGACGCTGTCAAACCCGACATTCCCGACGTCCCCGACATCCACGTGCCTGACGACGGCGACGACGACGACGGCGACGACGACGACTGCAGCAGTCCCGACAACGACGCCGACGACGACAGCGCCGACAGCGCCGAGAGCGCCGACACCGACCCCCGGCGGTCCCGGAGGCTGTTCTGCACAATCTGCTCAATCTCGGCCGGCGGAAAGGCATACACCAGCAGGCTGTAGTTCATGGCCAGGCTCTGCGCCACCATCCGCAGCCCGGCCACGCTCAGCCCATTGTCGCCGCAGTCCAGGTACTGCAGCGCCAAATCCTTGCTCTGCAGCGCCGTGCCCAGGCTCTCGGCCACCTCGTCCAGAAACTCGTCGTCGAACAGGTTCTGGTTGCGCACCCGCAGATGCGTCATCGTCGAATTCTTCGCCAGTCCTCGCAGGCTCCGTCCAAAGCCCTTGCCCAGCTGCCCGTCGTCCAGCTTGCCCGACACCCCCGACAGATCCAGATACCGGATCGACTGGTTCTCCGCAAACAGCCGCTCTAGCGCCGCCACCGTCGCCTCGCTGCACGTCTCGTCCGTCGTCGGCATCGGCGCCGTGCCAACCAGGCTCACATAATCCACGTGTTGGCTGCTCGCCAGCGCCGAGATCAGCGCCACGTAGTTGGCCTCGTCGTCAAACTCCACCATGTCCATGTGCAGTCCGAACCGCCCGCCCCAGCAACTGCGAATGGCCTCTGCAAACTCCTCCATGCCGTCTTCCAGCGGATTGCTGCTCAGTCCGAGGTGCACATCGTACAGCCCAGCCATCGCACGAATGAGCCGTCCCGCCGCGTGGCCCGTGATGCCGCAGTTGTTCAGCGTGATCCGCTGCAGCCAGCTGCCGCTGCCGCCATTTGCTGCTGCTGCAGCCTGTCGAGCCGAAGCATTGGCAAGAAGCTGCTCCAGACCGCCGAGTGTGGATTCGTTTAGCTGCAAGAGCGTTAGCCCAGAAAGAACGACAAAAACACCATCACACACAATAGACTCAAATTTGGTCACAGGTCACAACAGACACGCCCACACAAACGAACCTTGTAGTGTGAGAGGTCCACCTCTTCCAGCTGGCCCAGTTGATCCAGCACCTGGCTCGGGAAAAGCTCGCCTTCCAGCGGACCCGTCAGACTGCCCGACAGGTTCAGCCTCCGTAGCTGGCAGGCAGACGCCAAAAACGTCTTCACCAACGACGCAGGAACGCGCCCGTGGTTTCCCGAGACATCCAGAACCTGCAGCGTCTCTGCCGACTGCGCCAGCGACTGGAACAGCGCCGTCATCGAGGCATCCGACAGCCCACACCGCGACACGTCGAGCGTCTCCAAGCCCATCGGCCGCTGCGCCAACGACATCATCATCAGCCCGTCGTCGTTGTCGTCGTCGTCGCCAAAGCCAAAGCCGTGTCTGTGGTTGAGGCCGTGGTTGTGGCTGTGGTTGTGGCCGTGGCTGTGACCGTGCTCGCTGTTGTTGTCACGCGGCGGTGCAATATAGCCCGCCAGACTCTCAACGTCCACGTCGCCCAGAGCGCAGCCCTGCAGCAGCAGGTGGTTGCACCGTGTCAGCCCAGCCGCCAAAAGATTCAGAATCGGCACCACACACTGCACGCTGTGTTGTTGCCGGCTTTTGCCCGCCGTAACATGGGGCAGCGCATTGGTAAAATCAATCTGCCGAATATTGCCCGAACAAAACGCCAACGCATGGAACTCCTGGTGCAGAACGCTGGCCTTTTGCACAAGCGACACCTCATGTGCCGTTAAGCAGACACCTGGGCGAGTTAGTGGGGGTTAAGAGAGAGGATTCAAAACAAAACAAAAAAAAAAAAACTCACCATTTCGACTCATATAAGCAACGTTGCCCTTCCGAGAGTTGTCGTAGCGGTCCAGCAGACTGGACAGGTCAATGTCGCAAAAGGACAGCGACTTAAAATAGTCGTTGTAGCGCAGGGCGCGCAGCACGGCCAGCAGCTGCAAGTCCGAGTAGGCGGAGGAGCGGCCGTTTGGCGGAAGCACGCGGAACTCCGGCGCCATGGCCGTGCGCCAGTTGATCTCCCAATTGACGGGCTCGCAGCGATAGCTGGCGCAGAAAGCCGACAGGGTGCGCTGGAAGCCCCCAAAATCCTCGCCGGCCACAATGTGCTGCAGCGGCGGCAGGTCGGAAACATGAAACAGCTCCTGCGTCTGCCACAGCGCGGGCCACGCCGGCTTGAGGAACTTGTCCGCCTTGGCCACAGCCAGTATGATGTGCCGGTAGTGGCGGCTGGCCAGCTCCAGCCCAACTGGGTTCTTGAACGGGTCGCGGAAGCGCAGCGAGAACCGCTCGTCCCGCGGCGTCCAGTCGGCGCGGAACGACTCCAGTGTCACCAGTCCGCACGACTGGTACCGCATCTCCAGAGCCGTCGACAGCACCGTCGATGCCCGGCCAATCTCGATGAGAAAGCAGAGGTTGACGCCAATCACCAGGAAATACGACGGCGAACCCTCCGAGAGCAACCCGCCGCCGCCGCCGCTCTTCTTCCCGCGGTCGTCGGCCTTGCCGAACTTGAGCCGCTCTGCCGACAGCGCCGTCCGGTACACCACCGGAAAGATTTCCGGTACCACATTGGGGCAATTTGCTTCTTCGGCGCGCACAACCTTGCGGATGCACTCTTCGACTTCGTAATACGGCCGCGCCGCTTCGGGGTGGTCCCGGCTCCTTGTCTTGACCATGGCCGACAGCGCTGTCATCTGTGCCTCCCGCTCACGGACGTCGCTGAAAAACATGTGAGCACTGCACGTGGCGATGACCGGATACGGCATCCGCCACCAGACTTCGATGCCGTACATCGGACGCGCGCCATCCGCGCGAAACACTGAGATGATGGCGTGCAGTGAAATCACGTGCAGTGGGTCCGCCGGAGGCAGAAGGGAGGAGGGTTTGCTGAAAGCGGTCGAAACGCCAGGTGCGCCGCCGGCCATGGGCGACGTCGCTTCCGCATCGGCCAGCTGGGGAAAGGCCGAAAACGCATCCGAACGGGTCCGAAATAGAACAAGGTAGTCGGCGGTCAAGACAGCATAGCCGGCTCGGCTGCGCTGCGGCTGAGCATCTGGGGCATCAAGGGGTGAGTGCTTCTCGACAGCCTGCAAACGCCAGTCTATCACGTTGCTGGAAGAGCTGCCGCTTAACACGGTAGATGTCCGGGAGCCTCGGCCAAACATGTCGGAGCTTGCAGAGCCCCGGCGGCTCACTAAATCGTTGCCGGAAGAAGTTCGTCGGTGCGATCGGCGCAGCACCTTTCGCGGCAACTGGGCCATGAAGTGGGACTGGCTCTGCGGCGAGGCCGGCACGCATGGGGATTCGGGGACTGATGCACCTGCGGAGGTGGAGGCAGCAGATGAGGAGGTATTAATAGTATCCAAAGCACTCGGTGCACTGTTGCTTGCAGATGTAGACGCAGATGTTGACACAGATGTAGACGCAGGCACAGATGGCACGGAGCCAGCAATAGCCGTGGACTTGGTAGAAGTAGTAGACGCGGTGGCGGGGCGACTGGAAGACGTGGAGCCCCGGCTGAGAGTGCGGAGGGCTCGTGGCACACTGAAGTGGAAGACACTGCTCTTGCTGCTGTCGACAGAGCTGGCCGGGGACGCAGTGGAGGCGAGAGACGAGGCCGACAGGTCTGTTTGGATCCTCCGGGGATGCTGCGAAGTGGAAACAACGGATCTCGGCGACGTCGATGTCGAAGACACCGAGGTGGTGCGAGCCCCGTGCTCTGATGACTGCGTCTTCCTTCTACGAAGGATATCCATTTTGGAAGTGAGGTGCTAGAAAAAAAAAAAATAAAGCGAAGACAAGAAACAGAAAGGACCACTCGAGCTGTCGAATTGCAGTCGAGAGCTCGAAGAAGGAAAAAGAAAGGAGAAAAAAAGGGTCTCCGTATTAAAACGGTATGATGTCGGACGGCGACAGAAGAGAAGAGGTCTAACAACGACAGGACAACAGCAGTCTCGCAGGGCAGTGGGGAGAGAAACAGAAGATAAGAAAAAAAAGGTCAAGAAGCACAAGCGGTGAAGGACTTTTGGCTCTCAAGAAGACCTGTCCCAAAGCTTGTTCAGCCCTTGGGGACAAAAAAAAGGCCGACAAAAAATTGCATCAGAGGAGAGACCTCACAAAGTCGAGACGTTACTCGACCGAATCCCAAGACGGCCTCATTTGGATGAATGCGTGCAAAAGAAAAACGGTCAAAAAGGAGCTCTCAGTAAGAAGATGTCTCGATGACGTCTTGGCCAGTACACAGTAATAGCCCCTCTTTTATTCAGTGTCTCGACAACCGTTCCTGGGCTTTTTTCTTTTTTCTGGATAGGCGTTCCTGCTCCTCTTCTTCTTCTCTCGCTGTTGTCTCTCCTGTCTCTCTTTTTTGTCTCTGAACTGGAATGGGTTGGTTTTGCCTTGGGCTGGTCCCCTATCTTCCCGCTTTGGCCCTGTTCCGTCCACCTGTTCGTTTTTTTTTCTTTCCTTTTTCTGGCTCTGCCCTTTTTCCTTTTCCTTTTCCGTAAAGGGCGGTGGGTTGTTTGCTTAGGTGAACGTCCAATGTCTCAGCCGCATATGTGTGTTGTCCGACAATCCATTATTGCTGAGATTGCAGAATGCGGCGTGGGAAGGCCGAAAGCAGACGTGGTATGGGCGGTAAGATCTGCGGTCCAACCTCTCAGAGCGCGAGCCACACAGGAAAAGAAGGCCCAATATTGAAAGAGGAGGGCATAGAGAGAGAGATAGAAAGAGAGAGAGAGAGAGAGGGGAGAAATATGAAAATTAATTCTGCTTTGGGGGGTGGCTTGGAAAACGAGGTTTTTCGTCAGCGTTGTACGACGCAATTACGGCGGACCAGCGACGGCCAAGGCAGGCGCAACCAAGCTTGACCCCGGCGCGCAGTGGTGTGCTCTTGCACTGTAGCTATCGTCTGTTTCCCTGATTTGGCCTAGGTCCACCGGACATTGGCTGCTAGTGCTGAGGCTATCTCCCAGCACCTGCAGTTCATTATACGAGGCACACCTACAAAAAGTACGACGTAATGTGTCGTCTTTTTGCGTACATTGGACGTCGTATTGGTCGTCTGGCGTGTCTGTGAGCAGCCAATTGCTACGTGGGCGACGGCCACTCAGCTGGTCTCGCGGGGCTTTTATCTGTTGATGCTATCCTCTACTCGTATTTCGAGATCACCAGTATGATACGCACCATGCACGTCGCCCTACACAAAAGCCATGTCAAACACGAACGGCTAGAAATAAAGCCTCTCTTTTGCCAAAACCAGAACCCACAGTGAGAAAAAAAAAACTGCAAAAAAAGCCCTTTTTTGCCAGTGAACAGAACCTTTTCGAACCATTCTTACTGATCAATCGCCGATGATGAGTGTTGGTGGGGCATTGGTCAATGGGATCTGCGCGGGGGTCAAGACCGTCATACTCGTAGTTACTGACCCAGCAACAGGCCACATCCTTCCCATAACTAAGCGGCGACTGCTTTCGTTACTGTGCTTAAACTGCTGTTGCCGTTTTCGCCAAATTCAATTTCTCTTTACTTTCAGCATTCCTGTGGCAACTACCTAAATACCTTGTAGGGCTTCAAGCTGGCTGACTGGCATGTGTGTTGTCTCACATTTGACGAACGTCAAAAAAAAAAAGAATAGGCTTGTTTTCTCTGCTTTGAAGAAAAGACGTAATACCCAGTACGAGTATAATGCTACTTCGCACGCGTATTCATCAGAACGATTAGTGCACGGAAAGTGCGTGGTGGAGCAGTGACAGCATGAGCTGAAAACAGGGCCCCAAGTGGACACTAAAATATTAAGGCGCATTTTGCTCGCAGACACCAAGCAGCAGCAGGAAGTCAAAGTTGAATTCAGTCACGTGACTCCACTTACTCGTATTTCGCCGTTCACGATAAACGACAGTTTTTTGGGGGGCCACCAAAAAAGGAACCAAAAATAGGCTTAGGAGTGTCAAAAGGAAGACTTTTGTGTGTGTGTGTGTGTGTGTGTGTTTTGAGGGGGTTCGAACCGTTAAGCATGGACAACGAAAGGGCAATAAGCCCTCCTTCTTGAATGGCGTCTACTCGTCCTTCTTCCTAATATTTTAGTTTGTCTTCAATGTGAGAATCTAAAGAGCCTTGGAAAATGACAGGGGACAAAATGCGTAATCGAAACTCTGCTAAGAGATAGATCTCTCTCAGACTAGCCGACCCGACTCCATCCGTTGTGGCAAAACGAGTACTCAGTATTATGGCCCTGGTAGAGAAGAATCGACGTGATTTTGTTCCTCCATACCTCTCTCATATCGCCCCTACTCCGTACTTATTGGACGCTTCGGATAAGGGGATGGGAAAGGGCAAAAGAAAGGGGGGAGAAATCTCGATCCGATTAATTGGACAGGCGGGATAGAGTCTTATCCACCCCATTTTTTCCCCTTCAACGATGACGGCAAACGACTGACAGGACGACGAAACCAAAGGTCTACGTATTCAACCACAAACTCTGCCATCCGGTGGTTGCGGTCATTTTCGATCGCGGTCGGGTTTTGTTGGTGGTCTTTGCGTCTTGTGTTTCGAAACAAGTCGAATGACAGTGTGGGAGCATGCAGCACAGCCGAACTCTCTTCCCTTGGAAAGCAGAGCGAACGGAAACCCGCCTACAGCCGCTAAGGGAGCCACGCGGGGAGTTATAATATGAGCACGATCTGTTTACTGTCCTCTCGTATGGCCGACATACGAGCACGAGTGCAAAATGGCAGGATATGGGCCCAAAGCACAGAGCATTCTGGTAATTGGTGCAAAAAGCCCATGACTCCCCATTCACAATGTGGATGCCACACCGCCAGTTTTGTCGAGACAAGCCGCGTTTCAAGATTGCCCCTGTTTTTTTTTTTCTCTCGCTCTTGCAAAAATGCCCACCCACACACACGCCAGACCAAAAAAGAAGCCAGCTAAATCGTTGTCTGTCATCATCCACTAGGCCCCTATCAAATCCTTGCGTTGTCGTTACTTTGCGTCGTTTTGCTTGTGAATCTTGCCCGGCCGCCGTTCGTTTATCCACCAAGCACCACGCGGCGATTGGATCGCCGAAGGCCGTTTGTGATGCGGAATTACTCGTATACTGCGCTGGCGGTGGTGGCAGCATTGCTCCCAAATCTCGTACTATCTTCTAAGAAAGAACTTCCACAAACAAAGGCACACTTGTTTTTGGTTTCTTTGGGTTTGCCCCTGGCTGTGGCGTGTTTCCGACCACGATGGCTTTCTATTTTCGGCCATTCGAAAGAAAAGAAGAAAATGAAAAGGATGACGCATGATGCGCCGGCACGCCAGGCTGGATGATTTACTCGTATTACTTCGTACTTCATAACAGACTGTTTCGTCATTACGATTAGCGACCAATCGTATGTTTCCGTATGTTTATGTTGACGAGTATTACGCCACAAAACATAACAGCCCCCAAAACAAACAATAGGACCTAAGCAATATAGCCTTGCATCCTTATCCTTGAGTGTTTAGACACGATGTTGATGCCTTTCGACCGTAGACCAACTGTTTCCGCGCCATGCCCCCACAGCGGCGTGTTCTTACGGACGGCGAGTTATTTCTCCCATAACACCCTGCAATGCTCTTGTGTGTTTTATATTCGGTAATTTGTGCTCCCTCTGTCTGTCGTTGTTGTTGTTGTTATTGTTGTTTCTGTCGTCATCGCAGTCGTCGTTGCTGTCCCTCCTCCTTTTCCACCGCCCCTCCCCGATAAACAAGACGGCCTTGTAATACTGCCGATTGCCGTCGGCTCCATGCTTCCTGTGTCCTGTGCTTTGCCCTTCCCAGTATCACGGAGTGTGCTTTTTTACTTCATACGCCTTTTTTTTGCTTGCTTGTTTGTTTGTTTGTTTGGATGCATCCCGTGTTCTGGTCTGCTTTGGTCTGCACCTTTTCCTATTGGCCTGTCTATTGTCTTCACGGGCCCCGTCTGTTTCTTCTGTCATTGGCCGGTCCAACCATCATTGTTTTCCCAGCTCTGTACGGAGTCATACGGAGCATTATTACAGGTCGTAATACTCCATCGTGCTCTGGGTCCGCCGGTCCAGCCGAAGGACTCTTCGCATTCTGTCGTCGGTCTCCTCGCCGCTACGTCGTACGTCGTCTCACATGAGCAGCTGGCCCATATCTCCATTCGTCTTTGAACCCCCGTCTGCCGTTTTCGTTTCTTTTCGCCCGTTTTGGCAGTTAACCCTATGAAACTGGCGGTCGCCCCAGCATATCCATACTCGTACTTTGCATGCCTCCACTTCTGCACGTGCTAAATGAACACAAAACAGCTCACTGACGTGATTTTTTTTTCTTTGATTTTTTTTTTGCTTTCGTTTTTGGCAGGCTGCTTGTCCAGAGCCCACGCGGCAAGTGAGACCCCTTCTCTCGGTGAAAGCCAAAAGGTATGGTGAAGGTCAAAAGGATCGACAGAAGGCGGATTTTTCCTCTTATCTCTACAAATTACTGGTATTGGCACGTCGCATTTCTCTGTGAACGGTGTACCACATAGGAAGGAGTTCGTCGTCGGAAAAGAGGATTTTGGGGGGCGGGAACCCGTCAAGGCGCTAGCAGACCGCCAGCATCAGCTTGCAGTGGTCTGTGCACCCTGGCACGTTTCATCCTCTGCACCATCTGCCGCTGGGACGGGGGCCCGTTAGCGTAGATGAGAAAGGGGAGGGGGGGGGGGATGGTCCAGCGATTCGCAGGAATGCCTAACGCCCAGCACGCGAGCCCTCGTAGCCAGCCCAGGAAGCACATTAAAGTGTAGGCTCAGCAGGCCCAATCAACGACGCGGCGGAAGAATGGGCAAGTCTTCCTGCAATTCCTGGGTGTCCGCAAAGCCGTTGCAGCAGCGGTTGGGATGCATTCTCGGCGCAATGCCATTCGTCGTCGACAAAAAAAATAGAACGCACTCGTAATTATGGGATAGTACTCTTAATGCCAGTTAGCTTCGAAGTGAATGGGTTATTTCTAACGGCCAAAACCCAGGATGCAGAGAGGGCAGAGTACCTGGTACGGGCACTGCTCGCATTATTGCGTAAGCATGCTTTGTACAAAGTACTCGTGGACTCCTTCTGTAATATGGATACCTCGTAAATCACTTTGTGTTCTCGTGCGCCGTAGTATTAGGACCAACTGAATGAAGCATGCGCCAGCAGCAACGGCGCCAAAATCTGAAGCAGAAAACACCCCCTTGGTCCATGTGCCCCCTTCCCGAAAAAGAAAAGGCAGAGAAGGAGGACAGAAGGAAGGCAGAAGGAGCGAATCTGTACTCCGTACAATGAAAGCAAAAAAGGAAAGTGCAAAAAAAAGAAAAAGAGAAAAAGAAAAAGGGAAAGAACGACCAAGACGCAGCCAGGCAAAAACAGCCCTCACCTCTGTGTGCGGTTTATTTCACCCTCTTTGTCACCCTGATCTCTTTCTTCTCTCTTTTCAATTTGCATCTTTGGCTGTCGTCAAACCACACCATCCTGCTACAACGAACAGCACCATATTCATTCACCCTTTGGGTGCCATTTGGGTGGTCATTTTCACGAACTGCCCCTAACAGCCTGCTTCTACGCTCTAATACGCTCTCGCCCGCAACCCTTCAACAGCACCCCCTCTCCTAGTCTGTTCTGTCGGAGTCTCCACCCCCCCCTTGTCTGCATCGCCTACGTTGTATCGCCTGTCGTCCTATTTGAAACCTGGTGAACCCACGACCGATTTCATCTACTCATATTTTCTTTCCCCTTCTCTTCTCCAAGCCTGCTTCCCAACAACGCGCAACTGGCCTGTCTGTGCCCTCAGACCACGATCTCGCGCGACTGGCCTGACGACCGCGTCTCTCTCTCTCTTTCTGTCTCCTCTTTTTGGGGGGGGAAAGAGGCGGTTCCGGTCAACGACTGAACGAGGGCACGACGAACGAGAAAGCAAGTCGCGTTACTACACCCGGGAACAGTTCGATGAAAAGCAGCATCTGACCACGATACAGCCAAAAAATAAAAATAAAAAATAAATGCTGGAGCAAGGCTGAGTGTACGGAGGCAAAAGGCAAAAAGACTTTCGAACGAGCATTTATGGGAGACGTCCGAACGCCAGTTCATCGACGGGTCTCTAGCATATGAGAAAGGGGGGTCTCGCCTCCCTCTTCTTGTCTTGCTTTCATCCTTCCTTTTTTTTTTCTTCCTCTGTCTGCTTTATGCGTAAAGCATCGCGACATCGCCCAATCTCTTCTGCGATACATCCCCCCATACGACACTTCACGCTCACACAATGGCGATGCTGGCTTCGAAATCGCCGTTTCCGACTTCGCTCGGCGGCGGCAGCCAGGCCTCGCCATCCATGATGTCGAATACTCCTGCGCCGTCGGCCAGCGTCTATCCTCCCACCCGCCGAGCACCCACGATCCACGCAACCACCAGCCAGTCGTATGCGAGCCCAACCGACTCTGAGTTTTCCGATTCCGATGGCCCCGACTCCGTCAAGAGTTGGGACGAGGACCGCGTCTGCGAGTACCTGCGTACTGTCAAGTGCGGCGACTACGAAAAGCTCTTTCGGAAAAACCACATCAACGGCGAGAACTTGCTGGAAATGGACAAGGAGGTGCTCAAGGAAATGGGCATCGAGAAAGTTGGCGACCGTGTCCGCTTATTCCTCAGCATAAAGAAGCTGAGGACCAAAGCCTACGCAAACCAGAAAAAACGCCACAGGGTAGGCCTTCTTTTTTTTCTTTTTTTTTTTTTGTGCTATTGTCCTCCCCCGCCCTTCCCCGATTTTTTTTTCTTTATCCTTATGATTTCTTGCTTTCGTGGCCTCGATCCCGATCCCGTGCCTGACACCATTGGCAGGACTCTTTTGGTGGTCTTGACATCCAGTTTACCCCCTCGTCTGGATCTCCTCGCCCAGTCAACTATGGCAGTAGCCGGTCCGGACTCCCAACGCCTTCGGCTAGCCGGAGATATTCCCGCCAGATTGATTTGTCCGCCATTGCTCTTGAGAACATCACTGGGGGCAAGTCATCTCGACCAAACTCGCCACTTTCGAGCGCCGAACAGCTGCGTGCTCGACCTTCTCGCCATCCCACACCGGTCCAGGCATATTCCGGAAGCGGCCCGTCTGCGACAGCCTCGGGAGGCGCGCCCAACTCTGGTACCCGCTTTCCTGGCTCGCCACCTGAGCAGCCGCCGCAAACCGGCCGGCTTGTTGCCGCGCACACACGGAACAATTCGAGCATGGACGGATCCCTGATGGCGGCGCTGCCGCACAACCAAGACGTCATTCGGGTCATCTCCACCGGTGGTGTGACCAAGGTTGTGAAAATAGCAGACTGCAAGACATGCGAAGAGGTTATGCGGGTGACGTTGCGCAAGTTTGCGCTGCGGGAAGACCACGAGCGGAACTACTGCTTCTGGTTTCTCACCGGCATCGAGCCAGACCCGAACAAGTGCATCCGGCTCAGCGACACGGAGCTGTGGCGCATCATCAAGGACCAAAAGCGGCCAGAGCGGAACCGCCTTATTTTGCGGCGCGTGCCGGCGGGCGAGCCCGGCATGCCGGAGCTGGAGCGCGCGGCGGCCATCGCCATGGAGGAGTTGCAGCAGACGCACAGCCACAACCTGAGCGCTGTGGAAAAGCGCAGCCAGCTCAAGGTGCAAAAGGTGCTGGGCGAGAGCTGGGACAACCTGCAGCCTCCGCTGTCTCCGGTGACATACCAGGACCGTGAACGGAACGTCAACAATGCCGCCCGCGATCTAGAGCGGCCGGCACCGTCTGAAACGCCGCGGCTGCACCAGCGGCGCACCAAAGGCGTGCTGCGGCAGTTTGGCGGCCTGCGGCCTCCGAGCGAGCTGATCGCGTCGGACTTGACCACGTACTTCCCCGACCATCCGCGCGAAGACATTGACCGCACAGCACGGCTGTCAATGCGGCGTTCGGCACGACTGAGCAAGGTCAACAGCCGGCTCAGTGTGGCCAGCAACCTCAGCTTCGCGTCCAGCATCCAAGATGCCCCGCCCATTCCAACCATTGCGGACAGCTGGCTGAATGCCACGAGCCAGCTGGCCAAAGTGCAGCAGCAGCAGCAGCAGCAGCAGCAACAACAGCTGCTGCCAACTCCGCAGCCAACTCAGCCGCCAACACTTCAACAGCCAACGCAGCAACAGCGGCGCATAGCAACACATGCGTTCCGGGACTCGATTGCGTCGTCAATGCTGGACACATTGCAAGAAGAACAGTCGCCGCTCGAGCCGAGCCGCAAGTCGTATGTGTCGTACGCCGACAGCGGGTCGGACTCGGCCGCGGTCAGCATCACGGATCCCGACGGCAACCTGATCCGGAACAGCTTCTATGACGAGTCGACAATGGGCGGGTCGACGTCGAGCTCGCTCAAGGAGGTCAGCCAGGCGCTGGATGCGGACGGCGAGGGCGCGGACGAGGAGCTGCAGAGCTTCTTGGCGGGCGAGTCGTGGGACGACAGCAAATGGATGAAGGGGGCGCTGATCGGGTCGGGCTCGTTTGGGTGTGTGTACCTGGCGCTGCACGCGGTGACGGGCGAGCTGCTGGCGGTCAAGCAGGTGGAAATGCCGTCGCCGGGAGCCAACAGCCAGACGGACACGCGCAAGAAGAGCATGATTGAGGCGCTCAAGCGCGAGATCACGCTGCTGCGCGACCTGCGGCACCCCAACATTGTGCAGTACCTGGGCTGCGGGTCGTCGGCCGAGTTTCTCAACATTTTCCTGGAGTACGTGCCGGGCGGGTCGGTGCAGACGATGCTCAACTCGTACGGCGCGCTGCCAGAACCGCTGGTGCGCAGCTTTGTGCGGCAGATCCTGCACGGGCTGTCGTATCTGCACGCGCGCGACATTATCCACCGCGACATCAAGGGCGCCAACATCTTGGTGGACAACAAGGGCACGATCAAGATCTCGGACTTTGGCATCAGCAAGAAGCTGGAGGCCACCAACATTCTCAACGGCGCCAACAACAGCAAGCACCGGCCGTCGCTGCAGGGGTCTGTCTTCTGGATGGCGCCCGAGGTGGTCAAGCAGACGAGCTACACGCGCAAGGCCGACATCTGGTCGCTGGGCTGTCTGGTGGTCGAGATGATGACCGGCACGCACCCGTTCCCAGACTGCTCGCAGCTGCAGGCCATCTTCAAGATTGGCGGCAGCAAGGCCGCGCCGACCATCCCAGAGCACGCCAGTGCCGAGGCCCATTTGTTCTTGAGCCAGACTTTCGAGATCGACCACAACAAGCGGCCCAGTGCGGACGAGCTGCTGGCCAGTCCGTTTTTGGCGCCGATCACATAGGCGGAGCGCGGTTGAGGTGGTCGTTGTTGGTGTTGGTGTTGGTGTTGGTGTTGTCGTTGTTGTTTTGCACTTTTGTGGCTTCCTTTTTTCTTATTTTCATGTCGTCACATCTCACGTCTCTTGTCATGTCCCCGCTATTTCCTCTTGAAACGAGCAACGAGCAGCCATAAGCATTGGGGATTGAAATGTAATACACTATATAAAAGAAGAGGGATGCCTGCCTTTTTTGTTTTTTTTTCTTTTTCTCTTTTTTTCTTGTCCTCTTCTCTTTCAACCGTCAGGTGTCAATGTGACTGGGTCAGTTGGCTACAGGGTTGGTTATCCGTTATGTATTCACTTCTGCTGTATGGCCCGGGTGCCTGCCCCCTTTTTCCAAGACTGTTGAACAATCTGTCATCTCTTCTTCTCTGATGTTCTGTTGCCACGATTCCGTCCTCTTGAGTGGTTTCATCTTCATAGGTTCATAGGCTGGCAGACCGATTCCAACTAGACAAATATACAAAGCATATGCGAGCCTTTCAGTAGAGAGAAACAGGGGCACCAAAAACACAGCCAGCATATGAGATCCGTCATGTATTTGAAGCCAAGAGACATCCAGTGTAATGTGTTACACAAGGACGATGCACGTCCGGTAACTGTATTTCTTGCTGCTCTTTTCCTCCGGTATGCTCCCTTTAAGCCCATCCAGGATCCACCGAGGATTGCCAGCCAATGGCCAGACCCTGAATCGTTCTATTCTCTCCTGTCGTTTTCGGCTGATGAATGCTGTATAGTAATAGTCTACATTTCTTGAGCGGACAAGATGACCAAGTAAACCCACAATGCTCCATGATGATATAGTTTAAACATCCCCAAAACATTGGTTTCCACCCCCCCCCCCCAATAAAAAGCAAAAAAAGACGCCTCGCTACCCATTTGATGTCTAACCAGTAGATAGAAACACAAAAACAAAAAGTTAAAAAAAATTCCACGAAAACCCAGAAGCGTAATAAGCTCTCACAACAGCAGAAGCAGGCCGACAAGGGCCGTCATCAGCCCCAAGGCAGCCCCGCCCGCACGATGGTTGTCGACGCCGGCAGCGGCGGCGCTCGTGGTCAGGCCTTGGGTGGCGGCCACGGCATCGGCCACGAGAACGGCGCCGGGCACGCCGCCGGGGCCGGCGGCAATCTCGAGGATGTTGCTGGCGTTGGCCGAGGTGTTGAAGGCGGTCTGGGCCAGGGAGATCTGGTTGTTTTCCAGGTCATAGACGACATAAGCCGAGCGCAGAAAGGTGTCGCCCAGCACGTTGACGGCAACGACGCCGTTGCCATTGCTGCCGGCGGACGCCGATGCCGAGCCCGACGGCGCCAGGCCAAAGAGACACGCTGCCTGGCCTCCGCCGCCGGTGCCGCCACCGGCGCCGCCGCCGCCGCTGCTTCCAGAGCTGCCCGGCAAGAGCGCCTGCTGGCCGCCGGCCGTGATCAGCGGCAGCACAAACTCGGACATGCTGACGCCAATGGTGGGTCCGGCGGCGCCGCCGAATTGAAACAGCAGGGTCGTGTTCTGCTGGGCCAGCGAGCACGGCACATAGGCAGCGCCCTCGTTGGCGTCGTACATGGCGCCGACCTCGTTGTAGACGGTCTGCACCATGTCGTTGGGCAGGTACGACAGCGACGAGCCCGAGTCCAGCAGCACGGCCAGCGCCAGCGTGTTGTCGGCGCCCGACGCACTGCCGCTGGCTATGCTGGTCGTGTTGTGCGTGGTCACCATCTGCAGCCCCGTCAGGGTGATGAGAAACTCGGAAAAGAGGCCGGCCTGCTTCTGCACCGGCAGCGTATGCAGCGTGCCCATGTACTGCGCCGTGTCCACGCCGCCAAACAGGATGCTGCCGGTGTTGGCGTCCACGTCGTTGAGCCATAGGCTGTACGACTGCGTCGAGATCCGTTTCTCGGCCACCAGCTGCGCCGGCAGGTTGGCGTAGGCCGGCCGGTTGGCCCGGCTGACCTGCACCTCGTTGACGGCGTAGCCGATGCCCAGAATGCCCTGCGCCGACGTGCTGCGGTAGCCCACGCCGAACTGCAGCCGCTCCAGCGTTGCGCCAGAACTTCCCGCCGACGCTGTGCCGGTCGAGGCTGCCGAGGTTGCTGTGGCCGATGTGGCTGTTGTGGCCGATGTGGCCGTGCCGGTCGAGCTTTTGCGGGAGCCTGAACCAAACGTCGCAGTGGACCCGGGTGATTCGGAGGATGTCGTCGCTGACGACGTCCTGAATGAAACAAACGAGGGCAAATCTAGCGACAGTGACGGTGAAGGTATTGATGGCGACGAAGACGACGAAGACGACGAAGATGGCGAAGACGACGGCGCTTGCCTGGCCTCCAGTCCCTGCTCTGCCACTGCCGCAAATCCCTCGAGCGAGAACGTGTCCGACACGTAGTCGCCCCCCGCCCCGGACCCGTCGACGTAGGAGATGTTGAAATAGCTGCCAATGTACTGGTATGTGGACGACGCATTGGGCGAATACATGCCAGCAAACGCACACGGCTGCGACCGCATCTGGCACAGCGTCGAGCTGGGCGTGTTGACCCACAGGTCACTGCTTCCCGTGTCCAAGTGCAGCCGCACCGGCTGTGGCGGCGTTCCCAGCGTGGCATTGATGAAATACAGCGTTTCTTCGTTGTCCAGCGCAGCCACCAGCGCGCCTCGCCGGTCGAGAGCCCCCGATTCTCCACCGCCCTCCAAGCTCCGCCGTCGCATCCGCATCCTCCTCCGTTGTCGGTCACGCTGGACCGGGTTGGCCACATGTCGGCGGACTGTTGTGACACTCACCACACGGGGCGAGGTGGTCGTGGCGGCGGTGGCGCCATTGGCTGCTGCTGCTGCTGCATTTCTCCGGTCCGGCACCGTCAGGCCGTGCGCCAAAGGTGTGATGCATGGCGAAGCCAGACCCAGAAGGGCCAGAAGGGCCGTTTTCATGACCGAGGGCAGCCTCGGCGGTGGTGCAAGTCGGAAGTCGCCCCCCCCCCCAAGCACAGCTGACGAGGGCAATGTTGAAGACAAAGACAAACAGCAAGGGAAAATAACCAGGCAAATAAAGAGTGATCGGACCACTTTGTTGCCAGCAACTAGAGCGACACAAAAGCAGTTCAGAATAATTCAAAGAAGAAAGGCGAGAACAGTTGAGCGATGGCATAGTGCATTCTTTGACAAAAGAAAGATGAAAACGAAACAGCCCCCCCAAAAATGCAAAAGAAGAAGAAAAGGGGAAGAAAGATGAAGATTAAAAGACAAGATCGAGAGCTCCCCGAGGACCTGCCAAGCAAGAATGGTCGGGCGCAGTAAAAATGATAGACAGCCAAGAGATGCCTTGAGACCAAAGGACTTGGCAGCGGTATCACAAGTGCGTATGAAAAAAAAAGGGAGCAAAGAAGGTCAAGGCCCCGCCTCACCCCAGTAGAAACCAAATTATGCAGGCTGGGCGAGTTAAAGGAAAAGAAAGAAAAGGTACGTCGTAAAGGAAAGAGAGACAGAGCAAGAAAGCTGGAAACGGACAGACAAAAAAAAACAAAACAAAAAAAAAAGCACAAGGATGTTAAAAGCATGCAGAGCAGCAGAACGCAGGTAGGAAGCCCCGTATCCGATCGCTGTAGTATTATCCGCACGTCCTACTCGTATGTCGTTTCCAGCATTGAAGCCAACACATCTGTGCCCCAACGGCCAAACAAATGCTGGAAGTGGCAGTGAGCAGTGCACTGTAGCATCTTCCTTGTCGTATAATACTCCGTATTTTGTTGCCGGTTTCTGCCTCTCTCATAATTTGCTTGGCGTGCGAAAGCTCTGGTGAAGGAACAGGCCAGCACGCCGTATTATTACTTGATGGCGCAGCGATGATACTTGTTCGAAAGGTCCGTAATGCTTGTAGCGGCGTGCAATTCTCGTACTCACGTCGTACGCCATGCCAGCCAAGAAACGACTTCTCTCTTGGCCGAGCTCTTGGTAGCTTGGTAGGGTCTTGGCTAATGGGCTTTTCGTCTTGGGGTCAGTCACGGGCCCTGGTGGGTGAATTTGCCCAGCCTCCCCGTCGGTTCTTGGCTGTCTTGTCATCCTTGGCCATTTTGCCGCCTCTCGCTCTTCTCTCTTCTCTCTTCTGTCCTCTCATTTTCTCCAGGCTTCGATTTGTCTCTTGCGGTGTTGCTTTGCCTACCCAACCCATTCTACACCAAACAGGCAATATGGAAAGCCGCCCGCTCTGAAACAAACAAAAACCCGTAACGGCGCATGTCGATTTGTCGCTCTCCGATATGCGTAAAACGCGATTGGCTCCCAGGCCAAGGCGGGCAATTTTGAAAAGGCAAAACGCTGCCCACCCACCCCTTTTCCGCTTCAGTCGAAAAATCTGATACACGGCTCAGATCATCATACAGCATCTGCGACCAACCCCAGCTTGACGACGCTGTTACAAATTTTATCGTCAATACGTCGTTACTGAGACAGTGGTAAAAATAGAATGGGGGGGGGGGGGTTTGCCAGATCCCTTTGTACGATGACAGCTGGTAGCTCACCTGTTTTCTCTTCTCGATGCTACTGACTACCGTACTTGCATGTTTTTCGTCCCATCTTTCTGTGCTGCAGCCGCCTTTTGCTGCATATTCCGTATATTCTGCATGTTTCTGCATCGCACCAAGCATCCTCATTGCAAAACCCGGTTTGCATTCGTAGTCGTCGGTGCCAGCTGTGTTGCAGCGGGTGCTTCACCCTAGAGCTCACCAAAGCGTCTGGGGAAAATGAAAGGAGACGGAGGAAGGGAACGGCGATGAGAAGAAGGGAAGCAAGAAAAAAAGCGAGCCAGAGCTCAAACAAGAAAGAACGAAGCAGAGTTCCTGCCATTTTGCCATTTGAAGCTTGTCCAGGTTTATGTACAGATTCTTGCACCCCATCGCGACTGCCTTGCCGGCCCAATGGCTCACGTGCCTAAACACCTCACAGTCCCTGGATATAAAACATATTACTCGATCAAAAAACTTGTACTATGTGAAAGCTGCAACTGGCAAATGCATGCAGCTGGAGATCTCTAGCAGGCAAACCCAACTCCCCTCCCGCTACAATGCCCACTCCGACTTGTCGTCGTCCGGCCGTATAAATGGCTCGTCGATTTTCCGAATGGCAAAGTCGCTGCACAAGATGCTGGTTGATGTTAGAGCAGGGGTGAATGAGAAAAAGAAGGGGGGGAAGGGAAAAAAAAAAAAAAAAAAAAAAAAGCAACACAGCACAACACAGCTCAACACACAACACAGCACAACACACAGCACAGCACAACACAGAACAGAACAGAACACTCACCATGATGAGGCCACGAGAGCGTCCAGCTCGGCAACCATGGCGTCGCGGCGGCTGCCGCGCACGAGGCCGCGGGTGAGCTGGAACTGCAGGTCGCGGATTTTCTTTGCGACGGCGAGGCTGGCCTGTTCGAGGACGCGGCGGCCGAGGCAGTCGGAGTGGAAGGCGTGCTGGCAGGGAAAGACAAAGAACTGGCGGCTGAGCAGGGGCAGGGCGCAGACGAAGCACTTTTCGCCGGGGGTGACAATGGCGTAGCGGCGGTCGAGGGCGGCAATGTCGAGCTTGATGTGGGCGGCCGTCTGGCTGCTCTCGTCCATGTCGCGGCGCAGGGCGTCAATGTCGCGGGAGTAGTCCTCGAGGGCGGTGCAGATGTCCTCCTTGAAGTCGTCGATGACGACAAAGTCGGGGAAGAACGGAATCAGATCCTCGATCTTGAGCAGCTCGCAGCGCTTCAGGAACGAGATGGCCGCCTTGATGCCGCTGCTGCCCCGCTCGGCGCTTCCGGATCCGGACCCGGTGCCGGTGCCGGTGCCGGTTCCGTCGCTGCCTGCGCTCGGCTGTTGCGTGATCACTTTCCGCGCCACCGCCAACCAGAGCCGCTTGCGCAGCGCCGCCGCCCCGGCTGCAGCGCCGCCCGGGCCGCCGCCGCCGCCGGCTCCGACTCCCCCCACACCTCCAACACCACCGGTGAGCCCCAGCATGGGCCGGTCGGCCACCACGGCCGCCAGCTCAATGGCGCCGTGGGCCAGCGCCAGGTCGACGGCCTGCACGTACTGGCCCATGCTGGTGTAGATGTGCACGCACGACAACACCCGGCCGTGCTGGATGCACAGGCGCAGCGCAAAGTCCGGGTCGTAGCACGGCTCGTCGCCCTGCGCCTCCAGATACGCCAGCAGCGCCGACTCGTCGCGCCCGGCCGCCGTCGTCGCCGGCGCCGCCGCATACAGCGCCACCAGCGTGTTGTGCACGGCGGCGTCGGTCGAATGCAGCTGGTTGATGGCGTACTGCAGATAGCGGATGGCCTGGTTGGCGCTGTTGCCAGCAGCAGCAGCAGCGCCGGCGGCGGCAGACCCCTTCCGAGAAGCCGCGTCGCTCCTTTGAGAAGGCGGATAATGGCCGCCGCCGCTTCTCCGGCTGCCGCTGCCGCTGCCGCTGCCGCTGCCACCTCCGCCGTCAAACCCGTCGGCCGCGCTCTTGCGCAGCTGCTCGTCGTAGGCCAGCAGCGCCGGGATCATGTGGCGCGGCTGCACGCTGGCGCCCTGGCGCATCAGCAGGTCGACCAGGCCCGAGGGCACGTGCGTCATCAGCACGCTGCCGTAGCGGTAAAAGGCCTGCGGGTCGGTCTGCCGCCGGAGCACGTCCAGCGCCTCGGCCCAGCGCCCGCGCTGCACCCAGTACGACAGCACGTAGTCGTAGTCGTTGACGGCGTTGGCGTACAGCAGCAGCTCGGCCTCGCGCCCGTGGCTGCTGATAATGTCGTAGACCGTCTTGCGGTCCAGGTCGGCCTTGTGCCGGCTCACAAAGGCCTCGAACTCGTCGCGCACCTGGGCCAGCTGCTCGCGAGCCTGCGCGGCAGTCGGCGGCGGGGGCGCAGCCGCTGTTGTGTTGGGCCCTGACTTTGCTCCTGCGCTTGCTGCTGCTGCGCTTGCTCCTGTGCCTGCACCTGTGCCTGCTCCTGTGCCTGCTCCTGCGCTTGCATGGCCGTTTGCATCGGCAGCGGCAGCACCGCCGCCAGGCCCCCTCCCGGCCTCGGCCTTGGCCGCGATCGTGTCTTCGAGCGAGTTGAGCTGCGCCATAAACAGCTCCACGAGCCAGCTGGCCACCATGACGCGCTGCATAGGCACGGCCGTCCCCGACGCCGCAGCGGCCGCGGCACCCGCCCCACCACCGGCGCCGGCGTTCTTCCGGGCGTTCCTGGGGCCCAGCGCAGCAGACGAGGCGCCGCCGCCGCCGCCGCCGCCGCTGCTGCTGACAACCTTTTTGGGGTAGGTGTTGAGCTTGGCCAGCAGGTACTTGCGCAGGGCGGCCGGCTGGCCGCGGTCGATGAGGGCCAGGGCGACGTCTTCAAAGGGCTTGCTGCTGGCCTTGCCGTAGACGCCGGCGGCCTCGACGTACAGGCCGCGGCCCATCAGATAGTCGCCCGACGCGGTGGCCACCATGTCGCGCTGGGCGGGCGAGCGCGCGTACTGCATGGCGGCGTCAAACTGCTGCAGCTGCAGCATCACGCGCCAGACGTCGCGGGCCTCGTCGCGCACCACAATCTCAAAGATGTCCTGCGCCGTGAAGAGCCAGTACGTGCTCTTCTGCAGATCCACGCACAGCGCCACCGCCCGCTCGCCCGCCTCCAGGATCGTCTGGTCGTACACCAGCCCGCCCGTCAGCTGGTTCGCCGCCACCACCCGCCCGCCCACCAGCCCGATCACGTGCCACTGCGTCAGCGCAATCGCCTCGATCGGCTCCGTCGCCGTCCACCGCCGGCCGTCGCCCGGGGCGCCGGCTGCGCCCCCCGAGGTCGTGGCTGCTGCTGCTGCCGCAGAGTTCGCCATCGTCGCCGCTCCCGCCGCTCCCGCCGCTCCCGCCGCCCCCGCCGCCCCCGCCGCCCCTGCCGCCAGCTGCCCCTTGGAGATCAGCTTGGCTTCGGCAAACACCTTGGTGCCCAGCTCCCGCCGCGCCGGCGCCTCCAGCAGCTTGCCGTGGAAGACGCCATGCGACGAAAGCCACGCAAACACGCGGTCCGGCCTGATCTCCTCGTACGGCCGGCCCGTGTCGTGGTCGGGCGACACCACCAGCGACGAGGGCGCGGCGGCCGAGCCAGACGCCGGCGACGACGTCGACGACGCCGACGAAGAAGCGGGCCGCGCTCCCCCGCCGCCGCCAGCCGTCGACGACGAAGAAGACGCAATCTCGTGCACCACCGGCTGCTCGACGTCAAAGAACCGCGAATAGATCGACGTGCCGCCGTCTTGCGCCGACCGGCCCACCCGCCCAACCCAGTGCAGCAGCCGCGTCGGCGTGCTGGCCATGACCCGGCGGAACTGCTGCTGCTGCTGCTGCTGCTGCTGCCCCGACGACGACGATGACGACTGCTGTCCGGAAGCCTGCTGCTGCGCCGCCGATGGCTCGCCCGCTCCGGCCAGCAGCGTGTCGACCCAGAGCCCCGTGACGGGCGCGCCGTCCGGCAGCCGCACCAGCAGCTTGAGGTATTTGTCTTCCTTGCGGTAGAACTCGGTCGACGGCTCGACAAAGGCTTCGTAGATGTGGCCGTCCGCCGCACCCACCAGAATCTCGCGCGTCGACGCCGTCGGCAGCGCCGGGTTCCAGCCAATGCTCAGCACCGGCACGCCGCGCAGCCGCGCCAGCGCCCGCGGCTGCCGCGACTGCGAGTGCAGGTAGTACGCCTCGCCCAGCGCCGTGCACACAATCAGGTGCGACGCCGTCGGATCCAGAAACATGCGCTGAATCACGCCAACTTCCGACGGCCGCTTCGGCAGGTCAATGTCTGAAGAACCGTCAGTGCCTGTGCTTGTATCTGCCGCACCCTTCCAGCCCCTATAACCCCCCAATCGCCACCAACCCCCCCTTCTTCCCCTTACCGTCAATGTCTTCTGGCCGGTTCAGATCAATGCGCAGAATCCGCCCGTTCGAAAGCGCCAAAACAAGCACGTTGTTGGCCACCTGCGCCGCTACAAACGACGCCGCCACCGAAAACTGAAGCTGCACCCGCTGCACATCGAAAATCGGCAGCCCGTCGTCCACGTCGTCGCCGCCGCCGCCGGCATAGCCGCTCGATGCGTCCATGGGACCTGTGGTGGCCTAAAGGGCTCAAACAAAAAAGACAAAGAAACTGGGAGAAGCAAAAAAAAAAAAAGGCCACGCCCCAAAAAAACCCTGAGGGGATTTCTCACATGGCCTTAGTAGGGAAGCGAGGACCGTTGGCAAAGGTCATGGATCCATGATAGGCAGGCGCGCATCTCCTGCAACAAGCTTCCAGCTGCTGAATCCCATCGCGCCCCCATATCTGCATTATGTAATCACAATAGCGGTGAAAACCGGCAGTATTCCATATTGTCCGTACGAGTACTACGTATTTCGAGTAACAACAACAATGGCCACCAAGAACACAACACTGCGTAAAACATTATTCCATATAAGAATAGCAACGACCTCTGTTTGCCTTTTAGGCCTACATTGCTGGGTAGAAAGTACGCATAAATTACATATGGTCCAGGTGTGCCAAAAAAAAAAGAAGAGGGAAAAAAATCAATAGGGTATCTGTGCAAATGTGCAAAGTGTACAAATAATAAAAATGCAACAAAAATGCAACAAAAACAACAAGAAGAGCAAGTCCACCTCCCCACAGCAAGAATGGGATTGTACCCAATGCAAAAAACAGAGAAAGCCAAGTGAACAGAGATACCTTCCCTCCTTAAAAAATAATTAAAACACATAGTTGAACATGGATAATTCATATACAGACCCTCCACGGCATGTTTTGCGGGAGAGAAACAGAGAGAGAGAGAGAGAGAGAGAGGACTAGGACCATGGCAGAACAAGGGGCTCTACCGAGAGCGAAAGCGTCTCAATTCTGCAACGCCGTGATGTGTTGCACTCCACGACTCGGCTGCAACATCGACGGCCAAGGCTCCGTGGCCAGTTTGGCTGCATCGCAGTCTGTTTCCTAGCGTGTCCTCGATGAGCTTGCCAATCATTCTGTCAACAGGCGACCTCGCCTCGCTGTACAGCGCCATGTGTGCGACTGTTCCACGACACGGTAAGCGCGCTGAGTCGGCAAGTCGTGCGTGTGTGTGTCTTCCGTGGATGCAAATCGTCCTCGGCACCAGCGCTGGGGTTCGTTTCCAACGGGTAACCGGATAACCGGACAACCGGGCACAGCTGTAGACACTACCCGCGCTGTCCAGGAGCCACCTTAGCCGTTGATGGTGCTTTCGTCTGCACTGCCGCTGCTATTGCTATCGTCGTCATTGCCATCGTCCTCGGCCGGCGGTGCCGGTTGAGGAGGCGACGTCTGTGGTGGCGGCGTCAAGTGTGCACGGGGCACCAGCGGAGAATGCGATGCAGTGGGGGAACGAGGCGAACGAGGGGAACGGGGCGAACGGGGTGGATGGGCCGAATGGGCTGGACGGGGCGACACTGAGAGGGGGAGCGTGGGAAGAATGGGAATCGTGGCAGGAGCAGGGACAGAAGACCTCTGCGGGGCCAGCTGATGAGAATGCCGTGGCTGCTGTTGGTGCAGTTGCTGGCGCCGGCGACGGTCCCGAATGGCTGCAGCGGCAGCCGCGGCGGCAGCAGCGCTCTCGGCCTCTTCGACGGTGGGCTTGCGGCCGGTCATGACGCGCAGATACAGCTTGAGGCGGCTTGCATCGGGCGAGGCGGCGCGGGCGCGGATCTCCTGGCACACCTGGTCGCAGGCGGCCAGAACGCGTTCGGCCGACCATCCGCGGTACTTGGTCAGCAGGCGCAGGGCGCCGGCCTCGACGGAGTGCAGGCAGGCGATCAGCCACAGCTTGGCCACCGAGTCGCGGTAGGGGTTGAGCGAGATGGAGTGTTCGCGCGTCAGCACGTCGACAAAGCCGGCGGCGCGCAAGCGCTCGGCGTCCAGGTGGTGCGTGCCCCGGCGGCGGCCGGAGGCGGCCGCCCCCGCGTCCATTTCGCGGGCGAGCTCGTGGATGTGCGCGTCGGGCGGGAAGGCGTCCAAAAAGCTGTTTCCGCCACTGCCGGCCTCGGCCGGGCCGACGTCGGCGTCTGTCTGGAAGTGGTAGTCCAGCAGCTCAATGTGGCCGCCCGGCTTCAGACAGGCAAAGGCCTGGCCGTAGACAAAATCCCAGTCGGCAAAGGCCCCCGCCATGTCGCGCAAATGGACCAGGTCGACGCTGTTCTCGGGTCGCATCCAGTCAATCTGCACGTGTCAGCGGGAGAGAAAGGAAAAAAAAAAAAAAAGAAAAAAAAAGGATTATTAGAGGGTGAAGGTAGTTTAATCGCACCTCGCAGTCGTCGACTTCGAAAAAGACATTGTGCGGCACGGCGGTGGGCTGGATGGCCGAGATGTCCACGCCCACGACCTCGCACGACGGGTACGTCTCGCCCATGCCGATGGCCCACTCGCCCGTGCCGGTGCCAATGTCCAGGATGTGTGTCGGGTTGGCCAGCGGCACCGACGTCAGTTCGAAGTTGAAGAGGTGCAGAAAGGCCTGGTGCAGCACGCGCATGCGGTCCTGCTCCAGCTCGTCGTTGGGGAACATGTAGTCGCCGCAGTAGCGCCGGCCGTTCTCCATCACATAGTCGAGGTCGTCGTCGTAGAGCGAGCGCGACGACGAGGTGCTGTGTGTTCTTGTCAGCGACGTCGACGTTAAAATATCATCATATCAGGCATGGGCAAGTTTGTTGGCAAGTGGGCGCTGCCGCTTCATCGCTGCACTTACGTGGTGGCCGCATCTGCGCGCTCGACGCGATAGCGAATGGGGATGGCCGGGTAGCGGCTGGGTGCGTAAATGGACTCGGCCACGCCGGGTCTCTGCGTCCTCCGGCTGCTGCTGCCACTGCCACTGCCGCCGCCGCCGTCATCGTCGTCGTCGTTGTCACTATCGTCGTCGATTTCGAGCGGCGGATCCACGTCCATGGCGCCGTCGACACCGAAACTGATGCTGGGCGGCGCATTGGCTGAGGCTGAGCTGGCCTTGCCGTTGCCAGCCTCGTCGTCGTCTCTGTCCAGATCCGAGTCTGGTTCCGGTGGCAGCAGACTGATGCCGGCGAACGCGTCGTCGACAATCGCATGGGCTGCGGACGTCGGAGTCCCAATGTCGACTCGGCTCGCCGGCAACGGATGGTCGGACGCGTTGATACTTGCGCTGGCACTGGCGCTGGCGCTGGCGCTGGCACTGACGCTGGCACTGGCGCTGGCACTCGCACTCGCACTGGCGCTGGCGCTGTTGCTGGCACTCGCGGCTGCTGTTATAGTGGTGGTGGCGGCAGGTGCCTTGGAGGCGTCTTGCAACGTCGCTGGTCCACCGGCACCGGGCGGTCTGTGGTCGGAGTCAACTTGCATGGCTCTCGCTTGGCACAAGGCAGAGGCCGGGTGGAGTATAATGCCTCGTCTTCTTCTCCTGTCCTGCCGACCGGCGCAGAAGAAACTGATGTTCCCACGCTGCAAGTGCTGTATGTGGCCGGGCTCCTGTCAACTCTCGTTCCGTCTCTTTCCGTCTCTTTCTGCCGTTTTGTCTTCCAGATGCATGTGCGCGCCTGCTCTTGATTTCGCTATGCTGTACACCCAAAAGTCGTCCGGGTCTCCATCACCCAGGGGAAATTCTTCCCAGTCCCCAGGAGATGGAGCGGCAGCAGGCACACAGACACAAAGACACAAAGACGCAAAGACGCAAAGACGCAAAGACGCAAAGACGCAAAGACACACAGAGATGGAAGAGAGAGAAAAGGAGAGACAAGGCACCCCAGCAGGAGCTAAGCGTGCGGGTGGCGTGCGGCTGTGAGACGGTTTGAGGATCTGCTGTGATCTGGGATCAGGAGGCGGAGGAGGAGGGGAGCAAATTCTTGGACCGCGAGATCGACGAGAGCTGGCGTGTATTCGAAGGTGTCGCAGTTGATGCAATACGATTGTCAGAAAACACGTTCGGAGAGGCGTGGGAGACAAAGATATCAGCAGTAAGATGTGCGCCGGGGCTTGTTTGGATGCTTCTGCTGGCGCGGCTGCCAGAGTTAGGGAAAAAGAAAAGCTAGAAACAAAAAATAAATCAAAGACGAGGTGCAGGAGGAGACAAGGCAGGATATATCAAAAGCTGGCGCTCGTCTCGGCGACGGGGTATTACCTCGAGGAAAGAAAAGGGAAAAGGGGGGCGGAGCTATAGCAAGACAAAAGAGGACGGAGAGAGAGATCGTGCGAGCTCAGGGACGAAACAGACCAAACACGAAACGAAAGACGAAAGTGAGCTGCGTGAGACTTACGATGTAATGTTACTTACTCGTAGGGTACGGAGTACTCGTGTTAATGTTTTCCCCTCTATGCCCCCCCCCCTGGTGCCTTTTTTTTCGGTTAAGCCCAAGTTCCTGTCGGAAAGAAGCAGAAAACGGCTAGTCAGCCCAGTCGACAAGAATGTTTAGTTAGAGGAGCGGAGTCCGGAGTATTGTTTTGGGTGTGGAGATGGAGAGAGAGAGAGAGAGAGAAGAGGGATCGAGAGAGAGAGCTGAAAAGAGCAACAGATGAACAGGGCCCAGAAAAAAGGTGAGGAAGGTGCGTTTTGGTAGGAAGGTGCGAGAGTATATTTTTATTACAAAGTCAAAAGTCAGCGAGCAAGTTGATCTGACAGTACGAGTACTCTTCCGTACTCGCAGGACAGAAAGAGAGTTGTGTGTACGGTGTACAAGTACAGAATAGCCAGCACTGGTACAGAGTACGACGTATTATTACTCCGTACTCCGTACGCGGCAGTGGTCCATCGGTATCGACACCCACGATGCTGATCATCTAGAGTGCTCGTACGTCGTCCATTGCTGAAGAACGAATGAAGCAATTCTAGGGGCGAGCTTGGGAGGGCCTTGGGACGCTAAGCGGGCCAGGAACTGTGTGGGGCAGGAGCGTCTGACAAGTTAGCAGCGCGGATTGCAGCCAGAATGGGCGCAAACAGCCCCTACCCTCCAATTAGTTTGCTGAGAGATGTACTCGTACGAGCAATACGGCTACGGAGCAGCGAGTATTCCATATTAGCACGGAGTACGACGTACCCAGTACTCCGTACCCGCACTCTGCCTTCCTCCGTACTAGGCTAGCTCTCCATCCGTGCTTTATTGTGGTGGTGGTGCTCGAGCCGGAATAAGGGCATCGCAATATGTGGAGAAGCGAAATATGACGGGGGGTGGGTGGCGGCCAGTCTAAAAGTATTTGAGTTTTTTTTGTTGTTTTCCGTTTCGTTTTGATAACACGATTGAACACGATGTAATAATACACCGGACGACCAATGCCCCATGGCCGACCCAAAATACGACCACAGCTCACCTCGCTTTGTGCTCGTTTCACATGCGGGATGGCGCGTGGGGGCAGTTTTGGCTGGCCGGCTGTGTTTGGGGATCGCTGTTATTGCTGGCCGACTGTGCTAGGAACCGCTGTTATTGCCCTGATAGCTGGGCTGGGGATCGCTGTACGAGTATGCTCCAGCACAGTCAGCACAGCAGGGTCATATCCCTACGTATTAATACATGGCAGTAGCGGACCACTCATATATTAGCGAGCCAGTTTTAGCGGGCCCGGCCTGAATATTCATAGTCGCATGGAGCAGGCCCTGTACAACGACCGTTCATCGTACCAAGCAGCATCATCGGAAGAAGAAAGTAGGACATCGTGCTCCGTAGGGGCACTGGCGTTCCGGGTACGGGTGCAAGCTCTCGCGCAAAGCCCAACGCGTTCGATCCTGCCGCGCACGCAGCCCAGCGCCTGTCGATACGAGTACAGCAACACGAATACAGCGCGAATACAGCGGGGTATGGCGGAATATTAAATACAGCAACCCGTACCAGTGGAGCGGGAATGAGACCGTCCCAGCAATGCTACGACAGAGAGCAACGACGAACTACGGGAATCCCAAATTGTGCGCAGTGAAACGATTTACAGAGTATTATTACTCTGTATTACCTCATCTCTCGGCTGCTAGATTCCATATTAGGTCGTATTACACCACCTTTTTGTACGAGGACACTTTGCATCGTAATACAAAGTACTCGAGCAATCTGGCGCAGATACTTGCCCTGACCTGTTGACTCCCGTCTAAAGTGTACGAGTATTATCATATTGGTCCCCAAAGGTATGAGTTTACCCTAATGCTTCATACAATGTATCCCCATATTCGTATATTACACCGCAGATTTGGACCGTAACGAACGTACTCGTACTCCACCCTCGAGCACCGACTGGGAGTCTTCTTGCCCCTGAGTTTCTTGTGGACATACAACGTATTACACCGGTACCTTTGTGAACTCCGCACAACCTTGCTGCAAATTTTCGATCCCGTCCCTTTGTTTTCCCAAGATTGGAACGGCCAGATACCGCTGAAATTGCGGTTTGGGGGCTGCATTGCTCGCCGGAGAGCATCGGTGTTTTACTCGCTCGTCGCTGTTTTGCGCTCGAGAAGGCACTAATAATACTCGTACGAGTATTGTTATTACCTCCTACGGGGTACAGAGAGAGAGTTAATACGCGGTGCTCGTGTCTTATCCGGAGTCGTGGCACGATGCCCCTTTTTATCAGTCGTAATACGACCCAAATAATCTTCCATGGATAGGAGCCTGGTGGATCAACCGACAACAGCGACCAATCGGCTCAGGCTCCTCTCAGAGGAGCTGCAGGGACTGTGCATTTCATAGTCGCAGAAATCACAGACGGTAACGAACATAACTGGAATTTCTTCCTGCTCCGGTTTTTTTTTTTATCTTACGCGTCTTCCATACGAGTACTCCGTACTCGTGCTCGTATTACTGGCGCCAGCTGGACCCTCTCGTCGCTTTGGGCTTCTGCTGTCTCCAGAAAAGGCCCAGACCGCAACGGGCTTGGCTATAATACGGAGGAGACGAAGTAAATGCTACAACGCTCTTTTTCTGGCACTTGGGGCTCCCGCTCTCAGCTACGGCAATAATGCCTGCTGCAGATCTCTGCAGCAGTTCCGCCTTGTGCCTTTTCCGACGTATTGTTCCGAGCTCGTACTCGTACTTTCCCTACTGCTTCATGTATTGCTTTCTGACGAGATTTGACTGCTTCTGCCACAGCCGTCAATGTCGGTCGTGCTCTTGATTTTGCACAGCATAAACACCTCGTATTTTGTGCGTCGTAGTCGTCCAGATACCACAGGTTTGGAATCGCAGGCTTGCTTGCCCTGACCAAGCGGCCAGGACACTTTGGTGAACATCCGTCGACTTCGGCCTGGTTGAACGGAGCATCTCTGTGCGCTATTGAGCAGGCAAAAAATGCAAGCACGAGCAACTATGAGCATCTCTCCCACCACATGTGGTCTCTCCGTACGTTTGCGTTGAATGTTGCTACAAATTGCTTGTATCACTCGCCATGAAACGATGCAATGTCAGTACACCACAACTGGAAAAGCCAGGCCTGCGGCGAGCCTAGATAAAATACAATCCAAATCAAGATCACAGAAAGTAAACAAGAGGCAACCGTGCCTGTACATGTACTCCGTGTGTGCCCCAAAAGATGTACGTAATCTGTAGGCACGAACCAGGCAAACAGCTGGTGATGGGGAAGCTGAAAAAAGGGATAGCAGGACAACATGACAGAAGAAGAAAAGCGGCACAGATGGTTCGCCCCCCCAAAAAGATGGGACGGCTCCGAGAGCATGAAGCACGGCTGTCCTGTGCCTAGAAAAAAAAACTAGCCATTCTCTGATCTACGACATCATATGTCCAGGAAATCTGTACGAGTAATCCATACAACACTGTCATATATGATCAATTCGTAGCTTTGTATAGCTTGTTTGGTCTGTTCAAGATGAATGGCCTACTCTTGTTGCCCGTTTCGCCAGATGCTTTTTCGACCTTCTTGTTGCTGTAAGGTTGGTTTTACTGCTTCTCCTCGATGAATTCCTTGCTGGATTTCTCGCCTTGCTCGGCCTTGTTTGTCTTTTTTATATTTTCATTCGTCCGTTATCTGTCTTAATCAGAGTTCTATAGGAAGGCAAACAAGAGCTGGGGACCCGAGTTGAAATAAGTGAAAACAGCACACAAACAAAAACAACAACAACAAAAAAAAGAAGACCCTTGGCCAAACCAGAGGATGATATTCAAACCCAGTAAACGTCCTCGTACACTTTCCTGAACCGTCCTCGATTAGACCTTTGTTCGAGTCTCCAAAAACAGGCCCGCCCGTCAACGAACCTGACCTGCAAAAATGCATGTGACGAACTCCAATCTGGTTCGGGAAAAAAAGGGGGGGGGAATAACCAAAAAAAAACCAAAAAAAGCTGAGGCCACTACCGCCCTCCCCCCTCCCCAAAAAAACAAGACGCAGAACTGACAATGGACGCGTGTGTATTATATATTATGTGTGTTCAGACTCATGCGCGCCGGATTTTCCCCCTACGCATGCGTTTCAGAGCCATTGGGTGTGGCGGAGACGGCCGCCTTGGACGCTTTGGCCGCCTTGGCCGCCTTGGTCACGTCGGCGTCGGTGGGCTGAGGAGAGTCGGTGATGGGCTCCTTGTCAGACATGACAAGGCGGTCGACGACCAGCGGGAAGGGGCTGAGCACCTTGCTGATGTTGCCCCACCACTGCTCGCCGAACTGGCGGTACCACTTGACGGTGGTGGCCAGGCCGTCGGCAAAGCTGGTCTTCTGCTCCCAGCCCAGCTGGCGCAGCTTGGTGCCGTCGACGGCATAACGGTGGTCGTTGAAGGGCCGGTCGTGGGTGTACTTGACCCACTTGCGGAACTCCTCGGGCGTGTCGTGCGGGATGCCGATCTCCTTGAGCAGGTGGCCGCACAGCTCCAGGTTGGAGATCTCGTCGTACGACCCCACGTTGTAGATCTGGCCAAGCTCGCCCTTGTGCAGGATCGTGTCAAAGGCGTCGGCCGCATCGCCCGCATACAGATAGCGGCGCGTGGGGCTGCCGTCGCCGTGGAGCACGACGGGCTCGCCGCGGTTTAGCAAGCACGTGAACTTGGGAATGACCTCTGCGTCGTGTCAGTAGGGTAGGAGACAGAGACAGACAAAAAACAGACAAAGGCAGACAAAAAAAAAGAGACAAACAAGGGGAGAGGGGGAGGAGGGAAGAGCTTCGACGCGCAGACGTACTCTCTGGATACTGGTGCGGCCCGTACACGTTGTTGCTGCGCACAATGATAACGGGCAGCTTGAAGCTCTTCTGGTACGAGTGCACCAGCATCTCGGCAGCGGCCTTGCTGGCGGCATAGGGGTTTGTGGGCGCCAGGATGCTGGACTCCAGCAGGTCGTCATCGTCGTCTCTGACCTCGCCGTAGACCTCGTCGGTGGAGATGTGGATGAAGCGCTTGATGCCGACCTTCTTGGCGCTCTCGAGCAGCACGTGGGTGCCGTAGACGTTTGTGTGGGTGAAGCCGTACGAGTTGCCAAAGCTCAGATCGACGTGCGACTGCGCGGCAAAGTGGAAGATGGTGTCGATGTTGTAGCGCTCCAGGCAGTCGACCACCTCGGACGGGTTGGTAATGTCGCCTTGGTAGAAGGTAAAGTTGCGCTTGTCGTTGAGGGCGCGCGTGTTGTTGAGCGACGAGCAGTAGTCGAGCTTGTCAAACGAGACAATGTTGTAGGCATGGGGGTAGGTCAGGGTCAGGTGGCGGACGAGCCAGCAGGCGCTGGTGAAAAGAAGTCAGCAAGCCGAACAGAACGAGCAGCAAAAAACCAGCAGATATGCGAGAAAGCGGGAAAGCGAGAAGGGGAGAAAAAGAGAAAGCGAGAAAGAAAGAAAGAGAGAAAGAGAGAAAGAGAGAAAGCGAGAAAGAGAGAAAGAGAGAAAGAGAGAAAGCGAGAAAACGAAAAAACCAAAAAGCATCATAAGCCCCCCAACAGACACCAGCAGGATGGAACAACTCGAGAAACAGAAGCAAAAGGAGACAAAGGGCACACGAGATGAGCACGACGGCGACAAAGACCGACCGGCACGACGAAAGCAAGGCCAAGGTCACCTACATAAAACCCGCCCCGCCCGTGATCATAATGTTCTTGACATCGGGCAGCGGCTCGAACTTGGTGCTGCCAATCAAGACGGGAGCATCTTTCCAGACGCCAAACTCCTCGAAAAAGTTGCGGCGGCGGGCACCTGGAACAGCGGCGAGGTTAGCACTTGAGCTTGGCTGGAAGACAAACGGATGGAGGCCCGAGGACAGGGGCTGGGGGCTCGGTTGGGGCCGAGCATGCATACATACCGTCTTCGTTGCCATTGGAATACAGTGAAGCCATGGTGAGCTGACGGGCTGGGATGGATCAGAAATTCACGATTGCTGCGAGATGTCGGGGGAGGAAAGGAACCGCGCAGGACAGAAACAATCAGCAAAGACAGGGGCAGGTAGGTTTGGAAGAGGGCAGTTTCCAATGGGGTATTTACTCGTAATTATAAAAAAAAGGATAGCTCAAGTCGGGAAGGTGGGGTGGGAACACAAAATACGGATCCGGTACGGTGTGTGAAAACGACTGAACTGTGGGTGTGAGTTCAAGCCTGCGGGAAGTGCAGAGAGAAAAGGAGCAGTGAGAAGGGAGAAGGAAAAGGAAAATGGTCTACGTCGTAGTAAAAAAAAATTTTTTAAAGAAAGCAATTGACACGTCGTACGCAAATAATTCAATCCGATGAACACGAGTAATTACTCGTACTACGTCGTATGTTAAAGGGTATTATCTACCAGGTTTACTAAAAATGACGTTCAAGTCGAGATGGAGCAACTCTCCCTTTCCCCCCTCCAAAAAAACAATGCGGTTTACGGTATACGTGAAAGTCAACAGGCGTCTTCCCCCAGGTAGAAAGCCAGGCGGATAAGGAGTATCCTTATTATTGCTGCGAAAGCAAGGGCCAAGAAGGCATTGAGCAGGGAAGAAAGCAAGGAATGCAGGGTATTATTACAACCAGGAACAAAGGGGATGCGACGAAAGGGGGGTTTTGTTAATATTAAAAATTTTAGAAAGACCTGTACCTGTAAATAATTAAAAGGGGGAAAGCATTAACTAAAAAGGGGAGAGAGGGAGAGATAATACCTCGTAGATGGGGGTACGAGTACGTAGCTTGGAATGGCTTTCCATTTAGCACCCGCCAATGTCCCAGGGTCCCTTACTCGTAGACTTTATTTCCTGCCCTCGTGCGTTTGTCTTGTTCACACTGTTTTAGCCATAGGTTGCTTTGTACGGCGTATTATGTCGTACGTCGTGCATCGTAATGGATCTATCCCAGGTTTTGCGCTCTTAACACTCTGTTGTTCTCTCGATCCGACAAGCGGTCTCAAGCCACCGCTCATCTGTTCTTGATTCTCCAGGCCCGGGCTGTTTTTGGGGAGAGGCATTCGGTTTTCTTTTCACCTCCTCCGTGCACGCCTACCAGCGAGGCTGAAATTGGGGTTCAGATGCAACAACGGGATAACACGGCTCCAACAGACAGCCAGATATTCAATTAAACTCGCAGCTAACTCGCCATAGACCCAAATGCCAGGTTTCAGAAATGAGGTGCGGAGTAATAAGCCACAATTACGACATTACTCGTATGTTTTGAAACGCCTTTCTGTATGGCTAGGCTGAGGCAGCGACTTTTCTCGTATCACCTCGCGTAGCTTACGAAAGCCAAGGCCAAGACAGAAGAGCACTTTTGTGTGTACTGCTACCGAGGACGCTCATTAGGCATTGCATGTCAGGCCAGTCTTTTCGACCATGCCCCAGGTCTGATCGTGGAGGATCAGCCGGCATGTTTATCAAAGCCCCAGGACAAAGAGACAGGCAAGATAAAACGGCTCGTAATGAGCACAGGCCGAGCTGAGCAGGTCGAGCTTGGCAGACATGACGGCTAGCCAACCAGAACAGCTGCCAAGCTACAAAAGTTGAGATTTACTCGTACACCACAAAATACTCCGTACGTCGTACTCGTATCCGTTTGCAAGAACCGGCCAACGAGAGAGGCCTCGTACCGAGGACCGAGCATGTCGTATGCTCGTATGCTCGTATGCTATATTCGAACCTGTTTCGTAATGTTCTTTTGTTGTAACACTGACAACACATTACACTTATGCTTAGAGACGATGAAGGCACTAGACGAAAAGAGCACATCATACGATGTACGAGCAATACGAAGTAACACGAGTATGGTAGAGTCAGCCGCAGCAGTATGGAGTTCAGAGCCCTCTGCCGCTGCACGCTAAGCCCAGCACACGTGCTCCGTACAAGCAATATCGAGTTTGGGGGGCTATTTTGGGGACGAAAAAAACAATTTGTACCGTACTTTGCTGTCCTGTTACGAGTTTTCTTCGTATTCGTGCGTCCCAAAGCCAGAGCACAAAGCACCACTGACCCAATACGAGGCTCGGCATTGGGAGTGCGATGTTATCGAGGAGGCGGTGGCCCGTTTTTGTCTTCTCTTTCACTGTTTCTCTCTCTGATTGTGCTTGTCCCCTCTTTTTCTCGCCTCCCTTCACCTCTTTTCTCCCTCACTCCCCTCTCTTTTGCTCCTCTTTTCCTCTTTCTCCCTGGGCCCTTTTTTTCTTTTTTCTTTTTCTTTTCTTTTTTTTTTTTTTTTTGCTTTTCGCGCCGCTAATCGTCATTTCCTGACTTTGCCCGCGAAGAGCCCCCCTTGTCACCCCTATTTCCTCTCCCCTGGTTTCCTGAACCGGCTAGTGCCCGCCGTTGACAAGAAATACGTAAGACCCCAAAATCACGAGAGCATGCGAGGCCGTTGCTTTGTGCGTAGCGTTTTTCTGCAGGGCTATCGACGCCGCGTAATACGACGTACAACGTATTACGAGGACAATATCCATACGAGTACACGGCATACAGCATACGGCATACGAATATGTCTGGACTCTTCCGTGGGCATGCCGGCCATGTTCTCAAGGCAAACGTGACTCGTGCTTGTCTGATAACTTGTACGTCGTACTCGTATTTTTACTACTTCATACGTCGTTGGCAATGCACCTGCGACAGACAGCACGCGTCGGAAATCAACGACCATTAAGTCTTGGCGCTCATTAAATGCAAAATTGGCAGATCGCATTCCAAGGCCAAGCTGAGGCACGACGGCGTATCACCACGTCATGAGAAATAGCAGCAATAGTCTTTGACGTCCATACCATCTGCAGCGAAACAATCCAGTTCTGCCTGTTCCGTTCCCCATGCGCGCGTATTTATGGATACTCGTCGTACCTCGGTCGTGTCTAACCGACCGACAGGTTTCCCCTCTCTGTTCACACTCGTACTGTCTACTGTCTTACTCAATCGCCTCTCATTGCCCTCCCTCGCTTGTTAGGGTTCACGTTCGCGTTGTTTTGCCCCCCTCGTTCAGATCCGGCATGATTTAAAAAGCCCCCAAAAGAAACAAAATCAGAAAAAGAAAGAAGGGAGAGGGGTGAGAAGAATGCGACCACGTTATGAGCCTGTCTCGGCCATACGCGCCAACGAGCCAATTTATCATACACCAATGCCAGGATAAGACGAGACCTTCTCGGTTCGGTCGCCGTTGCTAGCGGCGGCGTTGAAGCCAAAGAAAAAAAAACTGTATCCGGAAACCATGCGGACAATGTGTTGTTTCTGTTTACTCCGTATTACAGGCTTTAATACAGCCCCATCGGCATTTTGCCCAGCTGCACCAATGGCGCATGAAGGGGTGAAGTAAGACGTCGTATATTTAGCCATAAAAATGTCAGCTCTCGAACGGTGCAAGTTCAAAAAGTACTTTGGAGTAAAGATAGGAGAATGCCAACAAGAAATCACGCGGCCGTGACTGTTCAAGGTCCCAAGATAACCAGTAAACTTTTGGCACTCCTGGCATCAGTCTTTGTCTGTGTTTGCCTTACCGAGTACTCCGTACGAGCATGTACGTCGTGCCAAGTCATCAGGGTGTTAATATGTACTCGTACTCCCTAGTTGTTGCCCATTAATTAATGCGGGCTATGCGACTCGACTCAGGGCCAAAAGTGCGCTAAACCACCAAGGGCTGGCGCTGGCGGCCCCCAAAACTTGTTTGGATCCATGATTTTGGGTATCATTCCCACATAGCGAGCGTTCGTAATTTACGGGTACGAGTACTCGTACGTCGTAATTACTCGCAGTATTTCCCTATTTAAATACTCGCACGTCTCAGCAGAGAGAGACTTGCGGAGTCGCGGCATGTGGAAAATAATTGTGATACAAAGCATATCTCACCTACTAGAACGAAAGACATTTCTTTGTATTACAGCTCCCGCATGACGGAGTATTACACACAGCACATCCCTTCCCAAACCAATCTACGACATAGCCCACCGCCCCTTTACTCGTACGGATATCAATTATTACGACGTACAAAGGTCTCCTTTTTTTTGTTTCGTCGCGAACGTCGTTTCGCTTTTTGCTCTTACTCTGCATTTTTCTCCCTTCGGTTGTAGTTTATATTCGTACTTCATTCGTTTTATTTTATTGTTTTGTTTTGTTTTTCAAATTCGCAGTCTTTCGTTTTATTCTCGACCAAGGAAGCCTCGAAGCAAAACCAACCCAAAAAGCGACCACCAGAAGAGAGCCCCAGAACGGAAGAACGGAAGAAGCTTTTGTGCCTCCCCTCCCTCTCTCGAACTACCGCCCGCCTTTTTAATATCTGGTTCTGCGTTTTTGGAGTGCCGCCGACATACGCGGATATAGATTAACACAACACCACCGAATCCAGCCAAAAACGTAAAACGTGACGACCGCCGATCGTGGCCACCCGCCGCCGCCGCGATCTCACCCAACAAACACTTCGACCGCACACACGCGCGCCATGGCCTTCGAAAACGGCCAAGCGGCCGCCGGCGCGGCATCCCACCCGTCGGAGAAGATACAGCACGAGGAGTCTGAGAAGATGCTGGCGGGGCATCGTGGCGACGACGAGATGCAGCTGCGATCGCCCGAGGAAATGGAGATCCACGACAACGGCGAGGACGACGAGCTTCTGCCGACTGCCGGCGCCACCGAGAAGACGGAGCCGCCCAAGAGCGGCATCGTGAGCACGTTGCTGTGGACAAGCATCAACACGTTGGCCACAATTGGCATTGTAAGTCGGACGTGCACTTTTTGGGGGGGGAGGCTTGCTGGGGGTTGGATTGGTTTTGGGCGATTCTTCTTCTTGAAATCGTTCTCTCTGTGCGCTTTCTTTTCTTTCTCTAGGGCGCCGCCAGCACCAGCTAACCGTTCCGTCTTCCCTCTCGCCAACAGGTCTTTACAAACAAAGCCATTTTCTCAGACCCGTCACTCAAGCTGGTGCAGCTGACGTTTGCCTGTTTCCACTTCACCGTGACATGGTTCACGCTGTACGTGCTGTCGCGGCCGCAGCTGGCCTTTTTTGTGCCGCGCAGAGCCACCATCCGGGACATCCTGCCGCTGTCCGTGGCCATGTCGCTCAACGTCATCCTGCCGAACCTGTCTCTGGCCTTTTCGTCCGTCACCTTCTACCAGGTCGCGCGCATCCTGCTGACGCCCACCGTGGCCGCCATGAACTACGTTCTGTACCGCGCAACGCTGCCACGCAACGCTCTCATCGCCCTCGTGCCCGCCTGCGCTGGCGTCGGCATCGTCTCATACTACGACTCGCTGCCCGCCGCCAACGCCAACGTCAAGACCACCTCCGGTCTCGGCATCATCTTTGCCTTCTCCGGCATCTTTGCCTCCTCGCTGTACACCGTGTGGATCGCCAGCTACCACCGCAAGCTGCAAATGTCCAGCATGCAGCTGCTCTTCAACCAGGCCCCCGTGTCCGCCTTCCTGCTGCTCTACGTCATCCCCTTTGTCGACACCTTCCCCACCTGGAGCACTGTGCCGTTCAGCCGGTGGATGATGATCGTAATGGTGTGTTTTTTTTTTTTTTTTTTCTGTCCCCCTCCTTTTTTTCGCCTGTCTTTTCTCTTCTTGTCTCTCCCTTGTACAATCCGCTGACCTGCCAAGTCTGGTGCCTTTGCTGCCCTGATCAACATCTCGCAGTTTTTCATCATTGCCCAGACGGGCCCTGTCTCCAGCACCGTCGTCGGCCACGTCAAGACCTGCACTATCATCACCCTTGGCTGGATTACGTCGGGCCGCGCCATTGGCGACAAGTCCGTCCTGGGCGTATTTATTGCCGTGGGAGGCATTATTGCGTAAGTCTCTAGCGTCATACGCCTCATGCGCGTCATACTTTGTTTCTTTTTTGCTTTGCCTCTCTCGCTTCTGCCAACGTTTCTCGCCGTGGCATAACTAACGCGGCCAGTTACTCTGTGATCATGCTGAAGGAGAAGCAAAAAAGCGGCAAATAGAGGGGAGGCGGCGATACGCAACGGCGTCATGATTTTGTTTCCGTGTGTTCTTTCGTTTTTTTTTATTGAGTACCACGCTTTCAACGTTTAAAAAGACACGACACACAAACACACAGCCAAGCCGCTGCTAGTGTTGTTTTGGGAGAGGCGTATACAAAGTTTGCGGGCCAAGAAAAAAATTACACTGGCGATAAATCTCTGGGAAACAAACTCTTGTTTTCTTTGCTGGACTTTGTTATTTGTCTCTATTTTCTTCATAATGTCCTTTGTTCTAGGCTGGCCACATTTCTTCTTCCCCCTTTCTTCTTCTTTCCCTTTCTTACTGTATTCTTGTCTTCCTTTACGGCTTATTCCTCGCGGTATTACTGTTGGAGTTTTGGGGTTTGCACAAAGCTTTTGGGTTGTGGGTGTGGGAAATTAGTTACGTACGGTGGCGGTCCAGCTTAAACTTGACACACAATTGACTCCAGAATGGGGAGGTGTTTATGTTATGGCTTAGAAAAAAGTCTTATGGCATGGAGAGAAGGGTCCCTGGGGGAGCACCAGATATAACAGCTAATACTACTTCGTATGATACAGTTTCAGCATACTCCTGGTGTTCTTTCCAATATTGTGCTCATTCAAGCGAGAGGAGGTCGCTTTGTTATAAACCCCGGCGTATATTTAATCCGGGCGTTGCCCTTTAAGCCCTTTGGTGGGGGGCAAAGCCATGTGTTGCAGCGGCAAAAGAGCCTCTCTACAGTGATAATAGTACCATTTTTATAGCAATCTAAAAAAAGGGAGGGGAAAATCTTCGAGTATGCAGTAGATAAAACTCCCCTCAAAAACTCTAAAGAGGCAACAGACGGCAAGCCAGCTTGTGACTCACAAAAAGCCCAAACGACAACGACTCAGATCCCTGCGCGTTGAGTTGATGAAGCCATTTTCTCTTGGAGGTAACCACTTATCACAGGCTGGTCTTGGATTGTTTGCTTCTTGTTTTCGCCCGCATTTGCCTTATTTTGCTTTCCCTTTGTTTTGCAATCGTGTGCGGCGTCGTCGTTTTGCTGCTCTTGCGAGCCACCAGCAGCTACACAATCGAAGCGCCTTGACCCCGGAGGACGGCAAGGCGCGTGCACAGCCAAAATTTTCTTTCTCGAGCCTTGTCACGGCAGCGGCAGCGGCGGCAACAGCAGCAGCAGCAGCAGCACCAACAGCAACCCCCAACGAAAACGCTAGAGAGAAGAAAGTCAAAAAGCCCCCAAAACCCAAAGGCAAGATGACGACAACGGCGACGACGCTCAAGGGCCAGCCGCTGGACCGGCAGGCGCTGGACTCGATGCTGCGGCGGCGCTTGTTCTACACGCCGTCGTTTGAGATCTACGGCGGCGTGTCGGGTCTGTACGACTACGGGCCGCCGGGGTGTGCGCTGCAGGCCAACATCATCGACGTCTGGCGCAAGCATTTCATTCTGGAAGAGGACATGCTGGAGGTGGACTGCACGGTGCTGACGCCGCACGACGTGCTCAAGACCAGCGGCCACGTGGACAAGTTTGCCGACTGGATGTGCAAGGACCCCAAGAGCGGCGAGATTTTCCGGGCGGACCACTTTGTGGAGGAGATTCTGGAGCAGCGGCTCAAGGGCGACAAGGCCGCGCGCGGCGTGGCGGCGGCGGCGGGCGGCGACGAGGAGGCTGCGGCGGATGACAAGAAGAAGAAGAAGAAGCTCAAGGGCAAGGGCGGCACGGAGGCGGTCAAGCTGGACGACGCGGTGGTGCAGGAGTACGAGGAGACGCTGGCGCAGATCGACAACTACGACGGGGCGGCGCTGGGGCAGCTGATCCAAAAGTTCGACCTGCGCAACCCGGCGACGGGGGTGCAGCCGGAGCCGCCGGTGGCGTTCAATCTGATGTTTGGCACGCAGATCGGGCCGAGCGGCGGGCTGCAGGGCTACCTGCGGCCGGAGACGGCGCAGGGCCAGTTCCTCAACTTTGCCAAGCTGCTGGAGTTCAACATGCAGTCGATGCCGTTTGCGTCGGCGTCGATTGGCAAGTCGTACCGCAACGAGATCTCGCCGCGCTCGGGCCTGCTGCGCGTGCGCGAGTTTCTCATGGCCGAGATCGAGCACTTTGTGGATCCGGCCGGCGGCAAGAAGCACCCGCGCTTTGCCGAGGTCGCCGACCTCGAGCTGGTGCTGCTGGACCGCGACACCCAGCTGGCCGGCAAGACCACGCCGCGCACGCTGTCGATCGGCACGGCCGTCGGCACGATTGTCGACAACGAGACGCTCGGCTACTTCTTGGCCCGCATCCAGCTGTTCCTGCTCAAGATCGGCATCGACCCGGCCAAGATCCGCTTCCGCCAGCACATGGCCAACGAGATGGCCCACTACGCCACCGACTGCTGGGACGCCGAGCTGCTGACGTCGTACGGCTGGGTCGAGTGCGTCGGCTGCGCCGACCGCAGCGCCTACGACCTGACGGTCCATGCCAACAAGACCGGCGCCCCGCTCGTCGTGCGCCAGCGCCTCGACACCCCCAAGGTCGTCGAGTCGTGGACCCTCGACATTGACAAGAAAAAGTTCGGCCCCCGCTTCAAAAAGGACGCAAAGGCCGTCGAGGCCGCCCTGCTGGCCCTCGGCCAGGACCAGCTGGCCGCCCTGGCCAAGGAGCTCAAGGGCGACGCCGCCGCCATCGAGCTCGCCGTGCCCGGCGTCGCCGGCGACGGCGACGCCGGCAAGGTCCGCCTGACCCGCGACCTGCTGTCCATTGAGTGGACCAAGCGCACCGAGAACGTGCGCGAGTTCACGCCCAACGTCATCGAGCCGTCCTTTGGCATCGGCCGCATTCTGTATGCCCTGCTGGAGCACAACTACTGGTCCCGCGGCGAGGAGGGCGGCGACGAGGCGAGAGGTGTAAGTAGTTGTCTGCTCCTTTCCCCTTTCCTCCCTATTTCTTTCAGCGGTTTTTTTTTTGAACGTCTTTTTGTCTTATTCGTTCCCCCCCACACCTTACTAACTACCCAGGTCATCTCGTTCCCGCCAGCAACCGCACCAACCAAGGTGCTGATCGTGCCCATCTCGTCCAAGGAGGAGTTCAGGCCGTTGGTCCGCAGCCTGTCGCAGCAGCTGCGCGTGCTCGGCATTGCCAACCGCATCGACGACTCCACGGCCAGCATCGGCAAGCGCTACAGCCGCAACGACGAGCTGGGCACGCCCTTTGGCATCACCATCGACTTCCAGACGCTCAAGGACGGCTCCGTCACTCTGCGCGAGCGCGACTCCACCCGCCAGGTGCGCGCCGACCAGTCCGTCATCCTGGCCGCCGTCCAGGCGCTGGTGCGGGGCGACAAGTCTTGGAAGGATGTGCAGGGCGAGCTACCCGCGTTTGAGGCTCAGGAGATTGAAGTGGCCGTCCGCTGAGGCGGGCGCCGCAGAACAAAAAAGGAGTATGTTGGGGAGGGTAGGGGAGGGGAGGGGAGGCAGAAGAAAAGGGAAAGAGTCTACATACACCTCAATGGACCTTGCTGCTTCTCAATTTTGTTTTTTTTTTATTTGCTTTTTTTCTTTTTTTTTCAGCCCGAGATATACTGGCGAGGAACGTGTAAAATGAGTGATAGGGAAAAGGAAGGAAAGAAGAAGAAACTCTAAAGATTTAGTAGTGATGCTTCATATAGTGTCAGTGTGTGCCTTTCTGTGTTGATTTCACAAGGCTTTGTTTAAATTTCTAGTCCTTTGTTTGATTGTTTTATGTTTTGTTTGTCTTTTTGATGACAGACATTGATGTTGTAGATGCGTCGGAAGTTTTATTTTTCCTCTGCCCCCTTTCTTTTCTCTTTTTTCCCTTCTTTTCAGACAGCATGTTTATGAGCTCGCTATACACAATCAACTAGTCTGCCGTGCCGGTCCATATGACATCTAAACGTCCGGTAATCGAACAGTTCTCGGAGCTGGAACTGTAGCCCGGCCGGGTCGGGTGTTGGCCAGATGGGCAGACCGGAGAAAAGAGTCCAGTTTTTTCTACGGGCATCTTTTGCATGCTGTGTTGTTTCTTTTAGCCACCTGCATAAAGAGGGAAAGGTGGCTGATAAAAAAAGGACACAAATGGAAATAGGCAGCAAAGCGAGCGGCATCCCACAGGGGTCCAGGAGAATAGGTTGTTATCTCGTCCACAAAGCAGCTTTTTTTTTTTTGTTTTGTTTTTTGGCGGTTGCAGATTGGCAGCCACTGCCGGGGGGTTGTCCTGGTTGATCTCTCCAGTCCAAGCCTACGATGTAGTTATCGTACGATTTTGATGCAATGAGTTGCAGATCAGAGATGCAGATCAGCACAAGGGGCTGAACGCACAGATGAAGAAAATAATAGAGTACCCTTTTTTTGGCTGCCGTCTGCAGTCAGTGGTTTGTACTGCTCAAGGCGATTCTAGATTCTTTCTTGTTTCTTTCTTTCCCTCCCATGCTGGGGGTGTCCTCGGAAAGAGAGCCATCCTGTTGGATTAGAAGGGGGCTTGGACATGCAAGCGGCTGGATTGCAGATTGTAGCGAAGGACCTGTAACCGATCCACAGGTTGGAGACAAAGGATAAGAGGGCAGTCAGACTGCTTATGTGGAGGTCGTCTTCCTCGTCTCGCCTGCTCATTCATACGGAGTGTTTTTTCCTCTTTTTCCTCTTTTTCCGCATTTGCTGCATTTGCTTCCACGTCCGGGCACTCCTTTGTTTGCCTCCCCCTCTTTTCCACCCTGTCTTGCCACATCTCCCGGATTTTCGAAACTTCTTTACGAGTAATGGCAATACTTTGCATTTGAAGGGTGAAACCGAGTTCTGGTTGTTCAGCCGGCAGTGGTCTCTTGCTGCCCCTTCTCCTACCTGGGCTCTCTCGAGCTATGGAGAGCTATCCAGACATGGCGATGGGCTAGAAACACAAGAGTGCCATAATCTTGGTCTGCTGTTGTCCTGTTGGCCGTTGCATCTCGACAATCTTGTCTTTCGCCACCACAGACCCCCCTCTCTGTGCCCTCGGGCGAGATAGTAACGGGCTTTCTTCTTGCAACTCGAGCGGTGCCGTCAGACTGCAATGCCGATAATCGGGCTCGAGCTGCAACGCTCGTGCGTATGCGTGAGCACTTTTCAATTTTTTTTTTTTTTTTCATTCCAGTATTTCAGTAGTTCAGTCTTCTTTGTTTGCCCATGGCACAACTTGTCTGTGCTGTTCGCAATCGTGTTGGAGATACTGTGGCTTGGGCAATCTTTGTTGCTTTTTGTGTTTCCAACCCAGCATCGAGCAGAGGAAGAAGCGACATGTCGGCCTCCTTTTCACCAAGACAACACAGAAATACTTGGGATGAACTCCTAGGTCGGGAGACAGACCGCAGGCTGTACTCGTAGTCAACAAGCAATTTCAAATTTCAAGCACTCACCCTCACACGCACATGCACACGCACAAATTCGCCCTCGTATGCATGCAATCTGGGGACAGCCGTCGCGTACGCCTCCTGCACCCTTCCGCCGCATACGAGGGATCAAGGATGCAACTTTAGCACTTGCACCGGCTGCCCCTGAGCAAGAATACGAGCAAAAAGATCGACCGCGCTTGATCCAACGGAAATCCGCATATGAAACAGCATGCATATTGCGACCGCGAAAGCTCGAAATGGCATAATGTGGCCTCGCACACACACACATGCACGCACACACGCACAAACAGTGCCACAACAAAGATTTATCACAGGAGAGCGCAGGCGCCCGGATGAGCTCTGCCGGTGTTGATGGGCGAAGCAGCCTGGCAGACTTGGTCGACAGCCGACAGCCAGCTTGCTTATCAAGCTTGTTGTACCATACACAGCCTGGTGTGGTGTACGAGTAGAGGAAACCAAACCACCCCCCCCCAGTCGCGCCAGGCTTCGACATACCGAAGAAAAAAAAGCTAAAGACGGTTTTCGGTATAAAACTGGCGAGGAGTTTGTCTGTAATATGTAGTCAATTGCGCTGGATGGCGCCTAGCATGCCGATTAGGGCAATTGTTTGACAGATCTGCTGCTTCTACTGGAATGTGTCTCACGACGATTGCTGCTGCCTTTTTTTGTTTTTTTGTTTTTGTTTTTGTCTTCCCCCCTCTGTCCTTGTTTAACGGCTTCACGTTCCTTTTACGTTTTTTCCCTTTAGGGAGCCTTCTTTTTACGGAGTACAGTAGTGAGTATTACTGTTCGGTGAACACTCCGTGCAATTGTGCATTTTTGCTGGCACAACTCAATACTCGCAACCGCCCCACAGAGGCACCACAATCTCCTCCAAATTAGGAAGCGACTTGGTGGGAAATGTCACGCTAACAGGCGATTGGCTGGCGATGTTCCCCTCCTTCCCTGCGCCGTTGGGCTTTCGTTTCACTGGACTCCCCCCTCTCACCGCATTTGTTGAAATGAAAAAGGAGGGTGGGAGACGCAAACCAAAACGCCGTATTTTGCGATATGCCAGTGTAATACGGAGTACTGCGATAAAGCATTATTAGCATAGCTGCTCTTCCCTAACGATTCTTGCAGCTGTAATATTGTTACGCATGGAACAATACTAATTCGTAGTCCCGTACCGAGGACTTTGTGCTTCGCTAGCCATAAAAAGCTTCTTTTGCTCCGTTTTGGGGGGCAGGCTATTACAAAGTAACCATTCAAGTAGCTAACGGAAGTCAGACTATATGGATACACTCCGTAATACGTCGTACTCACGGATCAATAGCAGCCTATTGACTGTTCCAGCATTGCAACCCTATTCGTAGCCACCGGCCGTTCCTACCTTCTTTGCTCCGAGGCGCTGGCCAGTCCTAGCAGCCGGTGCCCCTCCCTTATTCCTCCTTACCCATTTTCCTGACTCTCCCTTCCTGATCTTTCCTCAGTTCCTTGTGTTGGCCGTTTGCAAATGCGAAAGCAGCAAATGTGCAACCTATCACGGTCGTGTTCTTCCTTCCTTCCTTGACTCTCGCAAATTTCAAAAAAAGGAAAATTTTCTTCACTTTGTCACTCCGTAAGTCTACTCTTCTCCGGTACAATTACTCGTACTTCGTACTTCCTACTCATATCCATATTATTAATGATACCAGTCAGTGCGCCCCCCACCAATAACGGGGTATTATTCCGTCCTGCTACGGGAAGTACGAGTACAAGTATTAGGAAGTAATATCGATGCACCATACGGAGTACGAGTACAGAAAGAGCCACAGCTGTCGAACACAGAAGTACTCCGTAATACTGCCGTCGCGAAAAAAAAACCACCAAAACCCCACCAGAAAGCCACCAGAAAGGGGACCCCTGCTTTCTGGGTTTTGGGGCCTCATCAACGGGCAAATCCCCTTCTTCCCTCCACCTCCATCAAACCAAGGCAAACTCAAATCGGAGCCAAGGAAGCCTTTCCACACACACCAAACGCACCACCACACACCACGCAAGGGCACCGTTCTGTCCTCTGCTATTGCGGCCGTTCGAAATTTGCCTTTCTCTCTCTCCTCCCCCTCTCATGCCCTCTAGTGCTTTCAGGGCGACTTTCACAAAACCCCTTTTTTATTTTCTTTGTGCCTTCTTTCACCAGAAACCAACTGCCAACAGGCGATATACGAGTATACTGAAAACGATTTGACACAGCTGCACAACTCCAAACAAACCAGCCTCACGCACCCGTTTTAGACACTCACAAAGCGGGCCTTTGCTCTTTAGCAACCGGAGACGGACTGGATCGCTCTCAACCGTTCTTTGTGCACATCTCCTCTGTTGCAGGTCGTGAATCCACTCCCCCTTTCCCCATCCCACGCCTCAGCGTTTGCTCTTCCCTTTTGCCGTCTTTCCCTCTCTGGCTCTCTCTGGCTCTCTCTTGCTCTCTCTTGCTCTCTCACTCTGTCCCTCTCTCCCTCTCTTCTTGCTCTCTTTTGCCATCTTTGCCATCTTTGCCACCTTTGCCATCTTTGCCATTCTTGCCATCTCTCATTTCTTGTCGTCTTTTCTTTTCTCGCGTCAGATCTGCAACTCCCAACTTCCCAGCTTCCGAACCCCCCCTCCTTCTGTCTCTTCTTATTCGCGCATCCATAGAACGACGCCGAGCCACGACTCAGACTCCGTTCTCCGAACGAAGCACCACTTTTTCCGCTTTCTTTCGTCCTTCTCCCCTGCCACAGCATCTGCCTCTGCAAAGTACGGAGTACTCGTGTGCCCATATTGACATAGCCCCGTGGAATGCCACGAACGGCCGCTAATCTCAGCTGGCCCCTCTCGTTTCCATTAGGAGCATACCACCGTGACTGACGGATTAGACACGAGGCCATAACACGCAAACTACAGATTTCTTTTTTTTTTTTTAGTTTGTGTTGTTCTTGTCCTGTCTTCATTTCTTTTTTTTATTTATATATTTGTTTTTGCGTGCCTTGCTCCTTTCGCTCGGTAGTTGGCACATCCCACTTTGTCTCCCTCGTTCTTGAAAGACACAGTCCGGCACGGACGCCGCAGGTATGTTATGTTTGGCTTTATTTTCGCTTTCTCTCCGTCTTATCTTTTCCTCCTTGTTTTCGCGACAAGTTTTCGCCTCGTTTCGCTCGTCAAATGTCGAAATACCGGACGTGTGCTATATAGCTGACAGATTTTTTTTTTTTTTCCAACGCTCACAGTTCTCGTCCTACCTGACTCGCTCTTGACTATCGCCCGTTCGTCTATCTGCGCCTATTGCCTGCAGAGATTAGGGCGCGCGCCCTCATCGAGCGATTCCCCTCTCCCGTGAGCGAGACTGGCCCGGTTCTCGCAGGCCAGTCGTGTAACTTGCTCTTTTTATACTCTCTTCTCATCACTATAATTTTATTTCACTTTCTTTTCCCTATCTTCTTCTTTTCAGCGCCTCAACAATGGCGACTCAGAACAGGTACGCAGTCTAACTCTGTGATTTTTCTGTATCGGACTGTCATGCATAAAAACAAAAGCATCAGAGCCACCCGATTTACCCAGACAGCTTGTGGTTTTTTTGGTGTCCTTTCACATGCCCCTTCCTGCCTTTCTTTTATCTCTAGCTTCCCAGCTCTAATGGATGTCGCTCTAGCATCTACACAAATGGGCAGTTCATGAACCCGGGCCCTGCCCCCCGGCCGCCCACAGATAGACCGCGCCTCAACTTAACGCCCAGCACCACCAGTCTCTCCGGCAGCGTGTCGAGCATGACTATCAGCTCGCCCATTACGCGGTCCGTTTCGTCGACGTACTCGGGATCCACCATCGCCTTGCCGTTTAGCCGCCAAAACTCCAACATGGAAGGCATGGGCGGCGTTGCCGTCATCAAAGAAGGCCTGGCCCAGGTCAAGGAGGGCAAGAACTTTATCCAACCCTGGAAGCAAAAGTTTCTTGTCCTGCGAAAGGAGGCTCTTGACTTTCACAAGGTCGAAGGTGGCAAGGTGTCGTACACGCTGTACCTTAAGGATGTGATAAATGTTGGCCGCGTCGAGGCCGCCGGCACCATTTTTGAAATCAAGCGCCAATCCAATGGCTCGTCGACCAGCCCCGGAGACGACGACGGCAATACCAAAACCCTCCAGATCCGTGTCAAGTCCGACGATGACCTGTACGAGTGGATCGATTTCATCTATGCGCGCTGCCCCGGCATGGGCGGCGTTAGCAACCCGACCAACTTTTCACATGCCGTTCACGTCGGATTTGATCCCAAGACAGGCGAATTTGTTGGATTGCCGCCCGAGTGGTCCAAACTGCTCAACTCCTCCGCCATCACCAAAGAGGACTACGAGCGCGACCCACAGGCCGTCTTCGAAGTCTTGGACTTCTATTCCGATCTTACCAAGCGCGCCGAGAACCAGGCACAATACTCCGGTCTCGTTTCTTCGTCATCGGGCAACGGAATGCAAGCCAAGCAGCCGCTCAGTTACAACAGCGGTGCCACTGTCGCGCCCCCACGTCCTATGCAGCCCTTGCAATCTATGCAGCAACCAGCACAACAGATGCAGTCCGGCCAGTCACCGCCCTTGCAGCAACCTGCGCAAACCCTGCAACAGACCATGCAGACACGAAGCGCCAACGCCGCCTATGGCCCTCCCCAGCCGCCGCCCGTCCAAACTGCGACAAGCGGTCCTCGGCGCCCTTCCCCCACGGAATCGCAGCAACAACGCCAGCAAATGCAGAGTATGGCAACCAACTATGTCAACGGTGGCAGTTCTGGCGCTTCGCAAGAAGACGCCCAACGTCAAATGATGCAGCAGCAGCAGCAGCAGCAGCAACAACAACAGCAACAGCAACAGTACGAGGCGGCCCAACGGCAGCGTATGCTGGAGATGGAAGAGCAGAACCGCAGAGAGCTAGAAGCCTACAATGCGTCCTTGCCAAAGACGAAGACTCCTCTTGCTCAGCAAGAAATCGGAGGCTACGGCGGTGGTTCTTCGACGGGCGATCGTTTCAACCCCAGTCGTGCCGCTCCAGCCGCGCCTAGCAAGGCGGGACAGCAAGCTAGCGGCAGCCTGCGTGCACAGCGCCCTGCTCCTGCACCGCCAACAGGGACTGGAGCCTCCAGCAGCGCTTCGCGCCCTCCTGTCAACCCTCAGTCTTCCCAGAGCCAAGGCAGCAGCCAAGTTCCGCGGCTGCAGCAGCAAGCTCGCGCCGACCAGCAACAAGCGGCCGCACAACGCTATCCAAATGGCAGTGCTAGCGCCACCTCGCGTGCTAACGGTCAAGCTCCGGGGCAACCGCCATCCCGCCTGCCGGCTCCGGTTAAGCCCTTGAACGTCGGCCCCAAGCAGCCCATGCAACAGATGGATGGAGTCAAGGCAGCCGAGGCTGCGCTCACGGCCAAGCCCCCTGCAGAACGAAAACAAGATGTGCGCATGTCGACGATGACGGAGAGTGAGGTCATGGCCCGGCTCAAGGAGGCTGTGTCCAAAGATGACCCCAATCTTTCGTACTCAAAGCAGAAAAAGATTGGCCAAGGCGCGTCCGGCTCCGTGTACGTGGCCAAGGTCCGCGAGACAGCGGTTTCGCCGGTTGCCCGCACCCTGCTGCGCGAGCAGGGCGCGCGTGCACAGGTGGCTATCAAGCAGATGGATCTGGCCCACCAGCCGCGCAAGGAGCTGATCGTCAACGAGATCATGGTTATGAAGGACAGCAAGCACCGCAACATTGTCAATTTCCTGGACGCGTTTTTGCGCAACGCAAACTCCGAACTCTGGGTGGTTATGGAGTACATGGAGGGCGGTGCTCTGACCGATGTCATCGACAACAACCCCGTCATCACCGAGGACCAGATTTCCACCATCTGCCTAGAGGTATGTATTTTGGGCCCGCTAATGCTTCTTACGCTCTGCTACCCCTTCGCGCAGCATTACCAGTTTGTTTAGAATGCTGACAGGATTTTTTTTTCCCCTTTTTTACCAGACATGCCGAGGCCTTCAGCATCTGCATTCCCAAAACATTATCCATCGTGATATCAAGAGCGACAACGTTCTTCTTGACGCCCGCGGCAATGTCAAAATCAGTATGTTTTCTCCCAGGGGCAGTTTTTGTCGAGTCAAGCCTTTCTGCGGCAGCGTTTCTAGGGAAACTCTTTGCTAACGCGATCTTCAGCGGATTTTGGCTTCTGTGCAAAGCTTACCGACACCAAGTCCAAGCGCGCCACCATGGTGGGCACGCCGTACTGGATGGCGCCCGAGGTGGTCAAGCAGAAGGAATACGGGCCCAAAGTCGACATTTGGTCTCTGGGAATCATGGCCATTGAAATGATCGAGTCCGAGCCGCCCTACCTCAACGAGGAGCCTTTGAAGGCGCTGTATCTGATCGCTACTAACGGGACACCGCGCCTGAAGAAGCCCGAGAAGTTGAGCAAGGAGCTTAAGGCGTTTTTGTCTGTGTGCTTGTGCGTCGATATCAAGAGCCGCGCCTCCGCCCGCGAGCTGCTGGAGCACGACTTTTTGAAGCACGGCTGTCCACTGCCCAGCCTGGCCGAGCTTCTTGCTTTTAAGAAGCACGTAAAGTGAGGAGTTTACTACTCGTATAATACTTCAACACGCCCACGCCGAAGGGATCAGCATTTCTCCTTCCTTCCCTTGCCAGCGCCAACCCCCAAGATTCCAAGACTTCTACCTCACACTCTCGTTGCCGCTTTCTTGCCATTTTTCATTTTGCGTTTTGCATTTTGGCATTTGAGCACACACGCAACAACAGACGATGGCTTGTTTATTACGACCTACCATTCCCCATCTCCTTCAGCATACCCCCGTTACCCCATCTTCTTTCGTACTTATCCGCTTTGTTTGGGTCCTCCGTCTTTATATATGGATTGATTTTTGTGAGATTTTTATTTCCACGTTCTTTGAATGTTTTTGAACGACATTTTTTCTGCGTTTCCTTTATTTTTTAAGTTCGCGGTAAAGTAAGGGCGTTGAATGGGACTGAATCAAGAGGGTTTTTTTTCGGTCATATCACATATTTTTTAGTCAAAGTCGGAGCAGAAAGAGAAAAAAAAAATTGATCTCCTTGATAGCAGGTGCAGTTTGAAAGCAGGATGACAGCGTGACGGCATACAATGTTTGGATTTGTTTTATTTTGATAACAGGTTGAAGTGTTGAGACACAGCTGCGATGTAATACGACGTATTATTACTGTGCACTGCAGAGCACGTGCGAAGTAATCACGTCGCTCGTGTTTTGGCCCGCGCTTAGGCTTTTGGTGGGAGGGGCGCCTGAATGGCGGGGATGTGGCATGCTGGGTAGGTTTTGACGGGCAGTCATTACTCGTATTATGCCGCTATTCTATGAGTATTATTCCATGGCATGCATGGAATAGCACCCCTCTTCTGGTGCTGTGAAAAAAGGAGGGGTTCGCGCACTGTTGTATTTATTTTTCGGGCTCAGACAACCCAATTTTTTTTTTTAAGGATTCCGATCATAACAATAAAATCAGAAAACGGTCACCCCTCAAAAGACGGCCCAAAATCCTGATACAAACAACATCCAGACGAAGAACAAAAACCAGCAAAACAACAGTAAAAAACCACAACAAAAAAAACGGGAAAGGAAGCGAAGGCCTAGCTAGTAGCGACTTTCAGCTCCAACTCTTGCGAAGTAAACGCACACACATCCATCACCCCCCAAAAAGAACAACATAGCAACCATGTCGGCCGAAGCAAAGCCAACCGACGAGGTCCCGGCGGAAGAGGTAAAGTTTTCTCGTGGATTTCTTCCCTTTTTTTGCGTCTGCTTTTGCGGTCTTCTAAACGGCGTTCTCTCTTTTCTTCTTTCTTTTCTTGCTTTCTATATTCTGTGTACCTCTGGCTCGGCTTGTCGACCTGTTGTTTCTTCTTCTTTTTTTTCGTTTTTTTGAGGGGGCGTTGTGGGGGTTCCTCGTGCTCTCTTCTGATCTCACTAACATGCAAATGATATTCAAGAAGGAGACCGTTCCCAAGACAGAGCCCGAGAAGGAAAAGCCGGCGACCGTGTCGACCAGCAGCGACTTGTTCTCCATGTTTGGCGGTGGCGCCAAGAAGGAGAAGAAGGACGACGAGGATCGCGGCGACAACTCGGGAAGCAACAAGGCCCAGCGCGAGGCTGCCAAGAAGGAGGAAGAATCCAAAAAGGAAGACGAGGTGGGTATTGTGGGCGTCTGTTTATTTTTTCGTGTTTCCCTGGATTTCCATGGCATGTTGGCGGGTTGCTGATGTCCTCCCTCTCTTTTTTCCCCCCCTTGCAGGATGAGGTCGAAGAATCGCCGGACGTCCACTTCGAGCCGGTCGTGAAGCTGGAGAAGGAGGTCGAGGTCAAGACCAACGAAGAGGCCGAAGATGTCATTTTCAAGATGCGCGCCAAGCTGTTCAGATACGACAGGGACGGGAAGGAGTGGAAGGAGCGCGGCACCGGCTTTGTGCGCCTGCTTGAGCACAAGGAAAACAAGAAGATACGCCTGGTCATGCGCCGCGACAAGACGCTCAAGGTGTGTGCCAACCACTATGGTAAGTGTGCCCCTCGTCGTTGATTCTATCTTCTACCTTTTGTGCTTGGCCGGTCTGTCCGGGCTTTTGTTTTTGTGTCCACACATAATTTCTCTCTCGCCGCTCCTCTCTCTCTCTCTGCTTCTCTTCCCGAGCGGCGGCGCACACACAGGACACTGAGCTGATTCCTTTAAACCAGTTCTCCCCGATATGACATTGAAACCCAACATTGGCTCGGACCGCAGCTGGGTGTGGAACGTCTCTGCCGACGTCTCCGAAGGTGTCCCTGAAGCCCTCACGCTGGCCATCCGCTTCGCCAACTCGGAAAGTAAGTTCCCTCTCCCTCCCTCACAGACAGCGAGTTGGACGAGCTGGTGTAGGGGGGGAAAAAAAAGCAAAAACAAAGCCAAAAAAGCAGAAATAGCTAACTTGCACAAAAAGATGCCCAACAATTCCGGGAGGAATTTGAGAAGGCACAGGCCAAAAACGAGGCTCTTATAAACGGACCGCAGGAAACCGACCCCGACCGGCCCGAAGCCTAGAGTCGAGCAACTAGATGACGTCTCACGTCACGGAGGAGCAGAGAGAACAGAAGGAATCCTCATGGCGAACGGACAAACAAACGGCGGTCTTTGGCGGGGGGGCAGGAAAGGCGGATGGAGAAAGGGCCAAGACGAGAAAAGGAAAGGGAAGGTTGAGGAAAGGGGGGACGAACCGGCCCTTCATAGAGCAAAAAGAGCACGGAAGACTCTCGCTACCATTTTTTGCGCAGCAATCGCACAGCAATCGCGATGACAAGCCAATCTCAATCATATATTAAAAATAGCACCTCAAGCCACAACCACACACACCTATGCGTCACATTCACCCACTATGCAGACCTCACCCCTCCCTATTGTTTATGGTTTTTTTGCTTTCTGTCTTCACCTTGTCTGTTGTATCTTTGCACCATTTATAACATGTTCTTTCCCCAAATCTGCCCCATCCTTCCACCTTATGCAGAAAGATAGAGAACAAGGCCAATATGCCGGGAAATCAATCAGCTGCCGCTGAAAGGTTCTCCCCTTCACCCCTACCCCCCCCTCGCCTTCTTCTTCCCTCTTCCTCTCTTCCTCCTCTTTGAATGCACCCCTTGACACCATATCCCCAATCTACCCTAACCTTTTTCCTATTTGGCAGCTGCAAGCACGAAACAACCATGTGGACCGGCTTTGTAGGTAGATGAATAACTTGAAGAAAATAAAAAGACGCTGGATATGGATACCATCTGCGACTCCTACAAGAAACGCTCCTTTTTTTGTTTTTGTTTTTATTTTTTTATTTTTTATTTTTTATTTTTTTTGCCTTTGTTGAGGTGAGAACAGGACTGAGGCTTGTCTGATTCTGAAAGAGCTCTGTAGTTGTAACGAGCGTCCATTGTGGTAGCGCCTGCAACACAGGGCAAAACTGGGGTTATTACAGCACTCTGTTCGCTGTGCGAGTGTGCTGAGCTGTGCTCGGAAGTTGTGCTGTAGCAGCACGCGTGGACGCGCTATTCTAGGAGCCAGGCTACGACGTATTGATGCTGTAACAATGGGTTTTGACGCACATTACAAAATTAGATCTTTTGAAAACCAGCAGAGAAGTAATATTATTTGTATGAAAATGCTCGCAGGTATTATCCAACATATCCAAGCGCTGGACCTCGAAATTACCAGCGCACAACAAAACCTTTTACAAAACTGACAAGCGTCTCAGTGTGTCCACATACATATCCATACTCTGGTAGTGCTCCGTAACAGTAAAAATACGAGTATTAGCACGGGTAGGTAAGCTACAGCAGGGGGTTTGGAGCGGTTAAGGCGGTATTGGTTGGTTGGTTCTAGTGACTAAAGCAAAAAGGAAGGAAAAAAGACAGGAAAAAAAGAAAAAAAAAAATGGGCCGCAGACGAACGACGGCGGCGTCGCAAGGGCCTATGTCGACGCCGACGCCCATTCGCAAGTCCATTCGCATTATCACGCGCAAAGAGGACCTCCAGCAGCACGACGCGCAGAAAGAGCAGCAGCGGCATCAGCAGCAGCAGCAGCCGCAAGACCAGCACCACCAGCCGCCAGACGAGCAGCAGCAGGAGGCGGCGCCATCCCAGTTTCAGGAACACATTTGTGAGTTTTTCCATTTCATCAATTGCGACTGTGCTTTCTTTTTTCCTTTTTCTCTCTTTCTTAGGGTGCCGACGAGAGGCGCCAAATTTGGTATAAGGGAGGACAAAGGGAGAGTGCAGAAGTCATCCCAACGACAAGACAGCCACATTGCGAAAAAAAAAAAAAAAAAAACATCTTTTTGATCGTTCTTTTTGCTCTTGATTCGCCGTGCCTTTTTGCTGGTCATCTGCTGTTTCGTTCCGTCGCCAGTCTGCCGTTTCGTCTCGTTTGCTGTTTCTGTCTTTCCTGGCCCATTTGCCCGTCTTGTCCGTCTGCTCAGCCGTCTCTCCCCCCGTCTTCCTTCGTGTTGTGTGTGAGGCTAACATTTGACGTGTGTGTTGTGTGTTTGGACTCATAGACCCGGTTGGCATCGAGATCGATTCTGCCTTTCCATCCGCCACGATGATTGTCGAAGTACGAAAGCCCACGTTTTTTTGTGCACCGTCCCTCCCCATCGCCCGCGGACGTTGTTGTTCCCTTGTGTCTATCACACTTCCTTTCCGTCTTCCCTGTTCTCTCTCTCTCTCGCTCCCTCTCTCTCTCGCTCCCTCTCTCTCTCTCTCCCTCCCTCTCTCTCTCTCTACCCAGCCTACGTGGGACAACGTTGTGTTTTGTGAACGAGCCACTGACCCTTGGGTGTAGCGCAAAGTCAAGATTGTGACGGAGCAACACAACATGTTTGTTGAACCCTCTTTCTCCCCTCGTTTCTTTCACCCCATGCTAGAGAGAGAGCTGGTCGTTCTGACGCTTGCTTGCAAATCTTGTTTCCTTCTCTGCCCAACAGTCCGAAGCCTCCGCAGATGGAAGGCTACCCCATGAAGGAATGGACGGTCGAGCTCTACATCCTGGACGAGAACGGCAACGAGAAGCCGGCGCGGTGTTTCCAAAAGGTTGTGTACAACCTGCACCCGTCGTTTGATAACCCAGTGCAAAGTGAGTTTCCAAAGAGTGACGCCAGGGCCCGCATTTGACCTGAACCCTTCGTTCCTGTCTCTTTGCGTTGGCTTCTGCGCGCGCCGCGCCCGCCCCCTGCTCTCCTCTCCATATCGGTCTCTTGCTCGTATGCGTTTGCGTATGCTCTTCCCCCACCCATCGCAGCCCGCTGACAAGGACACGCCGACGCGGTCCAGCCTTCCACGAGCCTCCGTTCAAGTGCACCAACGAGGGATGGGGCGAGTTTGAGATGACCATCGACTGCTACACGACCGAAAAGGGCGGCAAGAACTCGCTGCTGCACGACCTCAACTTTGCCTCCCCCACCTACGAAAACATCCAGAGCGTGACGTTTAAGAACCCCTCGCAGGCCCTACAGGCCATCCTGCGCGAGTCCGGCCCGCTGCCGACGGACGATGACCGCAAGACCTCGCGCAAACACGACGCGAGCGGCCTGGCCGCCTCGGCCACGGCCGGCGCCGGCGCCGGCAGCAGCAAAAAACGGAAAACCTACGACATTGAGAAGATGGCCGATGTCATTCCGCGCCTGGGCGAAGACGACCTGCTGCACATCATCCAGCTGGTGCACGACAACAAGAGCGACGATACGTACATTGTGAATAATCCAGATGGTGTGTCTTCTTCTGTTCCTCATGTTCCTCATTATATGATCGTCCTTCTATCCTTGTTTTTTACCCCCATTCCAACTCGTGCCTTTCGGTCTTTCTCAACTGTTTCTCGGGGCGAATCTTTTCTTCTACTTTATGATCTTGCGTCTCTAACCTGTGTAGCTGGAGAGTTCTCCATCGACTTGTATACCATGCCCGACTCCCTTGGCCGGGCCATGTGGGATTTCCTGGTAGGCTGTTGCTCCGCTGCCCTGTATATGTGTCACTGGTTTGTATATCGTTTCGAAAAAAAACTAACACAAGCGCCCCAACCAAGCTTCAAACATCAGAAGGCCATCGGCTGCGGTAGGACCCGGCTGTGATGACCTTATGTTTGTGAATGGGCAAAAAAGGGCAGGACAGGTGCTGTGTGTGCTCGGGCAGCTCGTCAACGTCGACCTCTCGCTTGTGTCTGTTGTGAGGTAGTCTATTCTTGCCGCTCACAGGGCTACGGCTGGTTTTCTGATGTGTTCTTCCTTCATTGTTGCCGTTTGTTTTTACTGCCTTTCTGCCGAGACTGCATCTCACCTTTTTTTCAAGTGGGTGCGAGAATGGGTTTTGCTTTTTATGGATTCATGCCAAACTGCGTTCAGTTCGGCTTGCTTGTCTCTTCGTCTTATCTATTCGTATATGGGAACGGCGTGTAAGGGGGGGGAACGAAAAAAAGAGAGAACGGCAAAAAAAAAGAAGAGCTCAAGAAATAGGATCTGTTTTAGCAACTGTCATTAAGGGAAGAACTATTCGTTCCGCCGATATAAATACCAGTTTGTGGGAGCAGTTCAGTTCTGGTCAATCTGCAGAGTGTAGTATTACGTCGCACTTCCATCAAACATCAGTTCACAAGAGACATTCAAAGTGATGTGGTTATGGATAGGACTTCCAGACAAACCCCCGAAGCCGATTTCGGCCTTCACATGGTGTCGTATGGCTGTGCTGACAAGCGTCCGCAGTTCTCTGTATTGCGTCTTAAAACTCGTACCTTTCCATTGAAATCGTGTCTCAGTTTCAGGTACGAAGCTTGCCTAGCTGGCGCGACATTGCCACTCGTGCCGTCATAGTACGCAGTCATGAGCCCATGTGACCAAATCTAGCGAATATGGGGGGAAGGGTTATTTTACAGTACAGGAATAGCGGCTCGTCAGCTGTGAGGGCGCAACAGATAGCTTTTCTAGCTCGACGATGTAATATTGCGGAGTTCGAGTACTTTTCCTGTCGTTGGAGAAGGAGCCGAGAAGGGGAGCCTGCCAAAGCATCCGCAACCAGAAGGAACGAAGCTTCCACAACCGGGGAAGTAACGACGGCGTAAAGAGAGAGGAAATAGGCATACAAAACGTACAACGTAATACGAGTAGTTCGTAGCTGCTTATTTTGGAGACCCTTTTTTCAAACTACATGTCGACAGCTCGTTTTGACTCTGTTCTTGTCTTAATTATTTTTGAGTCTGCTTTATTTTTTCCTTTCTTTCACTGAGTACCAAGATTTGAAATCAATTACCATATCATTTTGAACCAGCCCGCCATCCATGGAGCTCAAGCGAACAAGGGCGTGAAAAACTTTGTTTTTTTTGGTGTCCTTTTTTTTAATTCCTTCTTTTCCATGATGCCATAACAGGCAGGTCAATGACGGTCGACTTACAGTCGCAGGTTGGCTCCGGTCTTGAGTGGTTTCTCTCTTTACGAGTTTACTCGTCCTTTTCTTCTTTTTTTCTTTTCGAGTTTTGCTCCTTATTTTTTTTGCCCCTCTCTTCCGCTGTTTCCAACCATCTTTCCAATCATCGGGACTCTCCATTCGGCAACCCTGGACTCCGCGCTCTTTAACTGGTTTGCGGAGGAAACGAGTGAGCTTTGCTGATTCGCTCCCCTTAAAGGCTGCTATCCTAATGAGGGCCGCCTCCCAACTTTTCGCCCGCCCAACACACCCCCCAAATCTGATTTGCAAAGACCCACCGCCCAAGTCTCCTCTTTTCTCGCTCCTAGTCTCCGTCAATTTTGTGTCTTAACTGATCGCAATCCGCCCCAAAAGCCATCCTCACCGCAATCCCGTCGCAAACCGATCCGACCCTTGACCTGCCACTTCCATTTCTTGCTCGCCCCTTTCTAATCCCGACAGAAGCCTTGCGAGCCCGACTTTGAAACGAGCCCAAATAGAATATATCGAAAAGAAGGGGGGGGAAAGCAAGGCTGAAAAACTCCTTGTCTCCCCTTGCTGGGTCCTTCGTCGGTGGCGGCCATGTCCACCTACGGCCTATCAACCCCATCGCAACACGCTGACGATGCTGGTTCGCCAGGAACATTGATTGATGACTCGCCACGGCAGCAGCAACGCCAACTGCCTCTGCCGTCGCTCTCACAAATACATCTCCACCAGCACCAGCACCAACAGCAGCACCCGCAGCCGCAACCGCAGCCGCAGCCGCAGCCGCCACAACAGCAACCTCAAGGCCATAAGCGTGTCTACCAGGCTTGCATTCCGTGTCGGCTGCGCAAGGTGCGCTGTGACTTGGGCTCGGTCGACAACCCGCACGATCCACCGTGCGTGCGCTGCCGTCGCGAGAGCAAAGAATGCTACTTCAGCGCCACCCGTCGCAAGCGCAAGACAGACGATGGTAGCCTCGATGGTGACGACTACATCGTGCGCAACGGCCGCCGCAAGCTGAACGCCGACGATGGATCCGCCGACAGTCGCAGCTCGCTCGATCAGAGAAGCTTTGTCGACTCGCCACTGACTCCTACCGCCGCCAACATCCGCCTGCAGCCACTGCGCCGACCGCTCCCCGACACCACGGCTTCCTCTGGCTCGCGCCAGTCCCACGCTGCGCCGTCTCGGGTCAACGGCGCCGACGGCCAGGCTGGCCAAGCTGGCCAGTCGGGTCGATCTGGCCGGGCCGGTCGACCCGGCACCAGCGGCAGCGGCAGCGGCCTGCCGGCTACCAATGACGAACCCAACACGCCGCTCGCGAATCTGGAAGCCCAGTCGGTCATGCGACGTGAAGTCTATGGCCCACATGATGCGCTTGATTTGTTGTATAAGGCAGCAACAGACAAGTACGTGTTTTGTTTTCCCCCCGCCCATCAAGATCGTTCTTTGAGACGAGGGAGAAAGTGCGAGAAGCAAAATGAGGACACCAGATCTATGCCTAACCTGCTAACTGTCATCACAATAGGCATGCCGACTTTGGTAGTAGCCGTCCGTCGGCACCCTCACACCACAACAGCTTCAGCTCGTCGCAGGCCGCACCGAAACTTAAGAGCACCCGTTTCGACATTTCTGGAAACGGCAGCGACGGCGGCGGTGGCGGCGGCATTGGTAGCAGCAGCGGCGGCGGAATTGCACGCGCCGGCAGTGCCAGTGCGAGTGGCAGCGTGTATGGAAACAGCAGCAATCACGCCAATGTCGGTGGCCGTGCGGGCTCGCAGCAGTCAGACCAGGCCATTGACCCGGAGCTTTCCGCAGTCGATCCAGCCAACGAGCCCGGCTACGCCGAGGCCATCAAGTTGTGGGGCAGGTTCCGGTTCGTCCGGGCCGGCTGGTTCACTGCCCAAGAAGCGATTGAATACATTGACTAGTAAGTTTTTTAATACTCTCAAAATAGAAGAGGACAAAGAAAAAAAAGGAAGGGGGGAGGCACGAAACGATGGCTACGCCGTCCACGCCATTCACACCAACTGAGATGAAAGATTGGTTCAATGCTGACCCTTATGATAGCTACTACAAATACCTGTCGCCGTTGACGCCTATTTCGCCACCCACGTTCAACAACCCGGCGTCGCATAGCACGCTTCTGAACGAAGAGCCCATTCTTGCAGTCACTCTGCTAACGATAGCATCCCGGTACAAGACGCTGTCCGGCGCTGGCGCCATTTCTCGATCTTACGCCATCCACGAGCAGCTGTGGACATATCTCCGAGGCATGATCGAGCGCGTGGTCTGGGGCCAGGAGGCTTTTGGCGGGGGTTTTTGCGGATCGGGTGCCGACGACAACCAGACGTCTAGTACGGCGCCTTGGCGTGGCTTGCGAAAGGGCAGTCTGCGCACGCTGGGGACAGTGGAGTCTCTGATGTTGCTGACGGAGTGGCACCCGCGCGCCTTGCACTTTCCGCCGGCCGAAGTGACGGACGAGCTGCTGCTTCCGTCCAACGAGCCGCGTCCAAATACGACGTTGGATGACGACGGCGAGCAGCGCCCGGTGGGCGTGGGCGGCAAGCGCATAGACAGCTGGCTTGAGCCGGCGTGGCGCAGCGACCGCATGTGCTGGATGTTGCTGAGCACGGCCATGGGCCTGGCCTACGAGCTGGGCGTGTTCGACGACGTGGACGAGCTGTTGGCGGAGGGCGTGGTGACGCGGCCGGAATACGAGGAGGAGACGTATCGACTGCGCGCCGAGCGCAGCAAGCGGCTGCTGATGATCTACCTGTCGCAGCTGGCGGGGCGTCTCAACTGGACGAACATGGTGCCGGAGTCGCTGCGGAAGAAGGAGTCAGCAATGATGCGGCGGCGACCCAACTCGACGGCGGCAGACGGCGGCGGCTACACACCGGGCACCAACGTCTCGTCGTCCTCCAACGCTTTCAACCACATCCCCGATCTGGAGCTGGACGACCAGATCATCTACTGCTGGGCGGGCATCAGCCACGCCATGTACATGGGCAACGAGAAGCTGTTCCGGTCGCGCAAGCACACCACGGACATCATCCAGAGCGGCAAGTATGTGGACTTGCTCAAGGACTTCCAGCCGCTGCTGCGCGATTGGTGGACGGAGTTTCAGCGCTTCACGCTGCCCATCTACACGCGGCACATCCTCACGATCGAGTACGAGTACGTGCGCATCTACGTCAACTCGCTCTCGCTGCAGGCCGTCGTCGAGCGCTGCACCAGCAATGCCAGCAACACAGCGTCGGGCAACGGCGGCGCGGGCGGCGGCGCGGGCGGCGCGCCGCCGCAGCTGTCGCCGCAGACGCAGAACTACTACGGCAAGCTGCCGCTGGGCCACCTCGGCGGCTTTAGTGCGAGCGACCAGGAATACGTCAAGGAGGTAGTTGACGGCTGCCGCAACCTGCTGCGCACCGTGGTCGACGGTCTTCTGCCCGGCGGCTACCTCAAGCACGCGCCCGTTCGCACGTACTTTCGCATCATCAGCGGCGCCATGTTTCTGCTCAAGACCTTTGCCCTGGGCGCCCCGCGCGCCGATGTGCAGATTTCCATCGAGCTCATGGACAACATCGTGGATGCGCTGCGCAACTGCGTCGTCGACGATGCCCACCTGGGCACCCGCTTTGCCGACCTCTTGGAGTCGCTGACCAGCCGCCTGCGCAACCGCTTCGTGCATGCGCCCACCCCGCCTGGAGGGCCGACTGCGCCGCCGTCGTCGTCGTCGGCCAATGCTGGCTCGTCTCACGTTGCTGGTGCTGCTGGCGCCTCGTCTCGAGCTCGCAGTCCAAGTCAGCAGCAGCAGCAGCAGCAGCAGCAGCAGCACGTCAGTCATGAACAGCAACAGCAGGATCAGCTAGTGCCGCCGCCGCCACCGCAGCAGCAGCAGCAGCAGCAACAGCAGCAGCAAGACCAGAATGAGCGGCATCTGCAACAGAGCCAGCAACCGAATGAGCACCATCAGAATCGGCAAAATTTCGAGTCTAGCCTGGCCTCCAGTGCAATTTTCAACAGATACAGTGGAGCACAAGGCCACGGCCATGGCCAGCAGCAGCAGCACGGGATGGCGGCATTTACAAACGGCGACAGTAGTCAATGGACCAAGGGACTTTCTGGAGGTAAGAGATTTCCCTCCCCCCCCCAAACGTCGGATTGCATGTTTGACTGTTTTGGGTTTTATTCTTTTTTTTTTCCTGGGGTTGCCCGGCAGCTGTGGTTAACTCTTCAATTTTTCACTTTCCCCAGCTGGTATTGAAAGGTCGACCACGCCTGTGATTTCGGCGACGGCGTTTGACCTGACGACGGGCAGCTTTCCTTATCCGGTGGGGTCTGCGTCGGCCGCGAACCCATCAACACCGGTTGCCACCACCTTGGGCATGGACGGCGGCGGCGGCGTGGGCACAGACAGCGGCGGCGGCGTGTTTGGCGACGGCAGTAACGACGCCGCGGCAGACTGGAACAGCGACCTGTGGTACCTGCCGGCTGGCCCGGCGTTTTTCCAGAATATGGGTGACTCCAACGTGGCTATGACGGCCGAAGGCGTCAGCGTAGCCGGCATGGACTTGCTAGACTTTATGGCTATGGACCCGCCCAGCAGCTTTTCCAATTCCATGGAGGCAAACGGCTATTAAAAGCTTCATGGCGTGTCCAGTGTCGCCGTATTTCTGTTCTTTGGGCGACGGGCGTGTTTCTCTAGTTGTCTGCATTCACCAAAGGACCACCTCCCTTTACTTTGGATGGACTTGTAGGGGGGGGAGCCTTTGTTTTTGGTGGTGTTTTTTGTCGTTTTGATTCCTTGCGGGACGGTTTTTATACGGGCCAGCGTTCTAGCAAAGCAGCTCCTTTGGGCCTGTCTCCTTGCTTTGGAATTGTATTATAAAAATGAGGATTTTTGATTATGGTCCTTTTTTTGGCGGATACCCTATTAATATCTGATTGCTTTTGGTTTTTTTTTTATTCTCTAGTTTTTTTCATTATTTTTTTCATTATTTTTATTTTATTTTTTTGTCGCTGCTTCAAGAGTTGGAAAAGCAAGGGTGAAGTCGGGTTTGACTAGGTCTTTACAATTAAATGGAAATGGATATTCTTTGTTTCAATAGATTTATTTGTTGCTTCTTTTAAAAAAACGACGCAAAAAAAAAAAAGAAGTTTTATATAAAAAAAGGGTGAAAAAGGGCGCCCTTTTTTTTATTCTTTGCCAGCTGCTATTAAAGGTTGAATTGCCTGTCTGTTCTTTGCTTTAAAAAAAGTCATAAATATAGATATACATATGTACAGCGAAGTAATATCGTTAAGAGACTTTTTCTTGGAAGAAAAAGAGGAGAGGAAAAAAGGAAAAAGGAAAGGAGACACAATTCAGAACGAGTGACATAGTTTGGGTTGTAGATGAAAACAGATAAGACAAAGACATAGGGAAACTCCATAGGATATGAGATATGGCAAATAAAAGTAGCCAAAGAAAACAGAAGAAGAAAAAACACCCCCCAAACGGAGTTGCTTTTGCAAGTCTAGTGTTTTGGGGGGTTCACAACAAAAAAAAAAAAAAAAAAAAGTTGCCGTAAATGAAAGTTGTTGTTATAGAGAAAATCGACAGGTGTGTGGACTTTTTTGCTGTAACTAAAGCAAAACATGCCTTGATACTTGGCGGGGAGGTGAGAGAAAGAAAAAAAGATGTAAGAGAAGGTGCATTTTTTGAATTTTTGCCAATCTTAATTTGGGATAGACTTATAGATTTATCCCGGCTTTTGTCGTTAAAGAGTCGACAGTTCAAAGCGTCGAATAGTTTGATGGGGCTGGCTTTCCTTTTTGTCAGAAGCAAACAGAGCTCCTACTGTCCAAAAGATGTGTGGTTTTGGTGGGCTTCTTGGATGACTTTGGTAACGGTTAGTACGAGCGGAGGGCCTTGACCACAAACTTCACATTGCCTTCACTTTTACTCTGCCCAAAGCAGTTCGTTCCAACTTACTTTGCAGGACATTGAGCTGGCCTGGCCGGTCCTCGCACGCAATCTGCAGACCAGAACCCTCAACAAGATCGAGACACACGCTGTTTGGCAGCTCCTGCACCTCCATGTCTGGAAGGTAGGGCATGCGGAAATCGCTGAGGTGGTAGCGCTTGATGGTGCCGGCCGTCTTTTCGCCCATGGCGCCCGTCGTGGTGGCTGCCATGCCCGAGACCGTCGTGAAGATCAGGAAGCCCTGGGAGTCGAGGCACAGCGTCCGGCGCTTCCACAGCAGGTTGTCGGGAAACTGCACGTTTACGTCGCCCACATAGGAGATGACGTTCTGCTGCACAGCCATAGAGCTGGCACGCGACGGCGGCACCGTGTCGGCATAGCGCTCGTCTTCCTCGGCAACCGTGGGCGAGATCGTGGGTGTGGTGGCTTTGCGGCTTGTGCTCAGAGAGCTGGACAGCCGCCGCATGAATCGAGTCGCCCGGTTCTTGCCGGCAGAACCCGTCTTGCGGTGGCCGATTTCGCTCGGTGACGTCGACGACTTGCCACTGCCGCCGCCGCCGCTGCCCTCGTCCCCAGAGCCGCTCGTTTCGGTCATGAGCGACGGCGACAGCGGCGTATTGAGCGGAGGCGTGTTGAAATCGCGGTCTTTGCTGGTCGACGAGCGCCGGCTCGAAATGCTCAGTCGCCGCGAAAAGCCATTCGTCGTGTGCACCGACGGCGGCCGAGAGGGCGACTTGGACGGCGTCATGATCGAGGCCGGCGACGCAAGAAGGTTGTTATTGCTGTTGTTGCTGTAGCCATTGTTGCCGTTGCCGTTGCCGGTGCCACCGAGACTGAGGTTGAGGTTATCCGTAGACGGAGACTGGCTGCCCATGATGGAGTTGCGGCGCTCCTTGATAAAGTCCCGCACAACGGACAGCGACGACCGTCTCCGAGGCCGCGAGCCCCCACCGCCGACACTGCTGCCGTCCTGGTCGTCTCCGTCAACAATCGTCATTCTGTCTTGAGACTGTGACCGCCTCTTCTCCTTCTCCCTGGACTTGCGGCGCTCCTGGATGCTTTCCCGCTTCGTCAATTGCTCCGGTGCTGTTGCTTCCATTGTGTTTGCAGACAAAGAAGCGAATGGCAACGCTGAGGATCCCAACCGAGACAACTGAGATGTCGGCGTGGCTCTCTGGTGATCCACCACCAGCGGCGACTGTTTCAAGTCCAGGGTGCCGCCGAACTCCGACCCATCTGGGTGCGGCTCAGGCATCCGCGGGAACGGCTGCGCCGGATCGCGAATGATTCGCGCCTTCACTTGAATGGACTCTGGCCTGCCCCGCGGCGGGTTGCCGCCCTCAAACAACGACAGGCGGTTGGCCATCGACCCTGACCGGTCACGCGACGACAACCGAAGCATCTCGGGCGTCCCCGACTCCCGCGAGTTGGGCGGCGATGGTGTCTTGGTATCTCGTGTCAACGACGATGCTCGCTCTACAATCGACGGCGACCGCGACGGCTCCCGAGGCCGGCTGCTCGCTTTCCGCACCGAAAAGAAGCTTGCCGTTGGACGCTCCGTTGCCGGCCGCCCAGCACCGTTGTCCGAGGCCCCTGCGGTGCTTGCCGACAGCTTTTCCAAAGCTTTGATCCGCTGCGAGATGCTGGAGCCAATGTTGGATTTTTTCGGCGCCAGATTTGGAGACTGTTGCGTGACCTTGTGCAGAAACGCCGCACCTGAAGATACTGACCGTGCCGTGCTCGCCGTTGTGTCGCCCGGCACCAGCAACGGTCCTCGAATGGGATTTGACACCGTGCGCACGGTCCGGCTCACCGGCGAGCTGTTGCCGGCTTTTGCGCCACCAGCCTTCTGCTGTTGTTGTTGTTGACCCCCCCTTGACGCCGGTGAATTCGGAAACAAGGGGTTGACTGGGGACTTTGAAACCGTCATTGGCCGAGCCTCCTGCACGGTGGCAGACTGCAGCTCCTCGAGAAACTCTTCGTCCTCTGACAGGTTGGGTTCATTTCGGCCATCTTCCTTGTCCGACCTGTCAGCCAGGTCTGTCCGAATAGAATCAAGCACCGCTCCTCTGCGCCTCACACGCTTGACGTCGATCGAAGAAGCAACGTCATCCGTTTCTATGCCGGTCGTCGTTAGCTGGACCTCCTTGGGCTCTGGCTCAGCGGAGACTGTTTTGGACGGATCAGGCGCAGCCACATCCTGATCTGCAGCCATATTCGAAGTCGCAGCTGGAGCCGGAGCCGCTTCTGCTACCGGTGATACCACGACCTCAGGAGCTTTCGAGTTGGTTGGCGTCGCATCGTCATGAACGGATGGTGGTGTTGCTGTGGACAAAGCCTCGGTGTCCAAGAAAGGTTCTTTGCGGACAGTACTCGGCGTGTCATTGGGTGGTTGCGCCTGCTGTTCAGCTAGGATATCTTCTTTGTCGTCTTTGCTTTCTTCCACATCATGGGCTGCACTGTCGGCTTCGCCGAAGCTATTTTCTGTCACCTGTTTTTCGGCCGCGCCCTCTATCGCTGGCGCTGTCCCGTCGCCCTCTGCTTCTTCATCGTCCTTTGACGATTTCGCCAGCGGTGACAAAACGACATCATCTTTGCCATCTCCACCCACATCAGCGCTGACATCGGCATCGTTCTCGGCAGCTGTGTCTGCTTTCAAGTCGTTAAATGGCTGAATGGTTTCATCGGTAGACTCGGAAAGCGACGACGCCTTTGTGGAGTCGTCAACCTCGGAGGATGGGGCCAAGGGTGAAGCAGGGTGTGAATCGGTGATTTGCGTGTCAACCGACACCTGGTCGGCAGCAGCCGGGCCAACATCAATGGCAGAGTCGGCAGCATCGCCTGACGCTGCAGACTCCTTGGCATCAGCGGCTAAGCCGAGCTCGCTGTTCAATGTCGCCTGGCGGTCGTCCATGCTAGCAATAGACGAAGCCCCTACGACCGAGATAGAGTCCTCAAATCGGTCGTCGGCTGGCTCTGAGTCTCCCCTCGCCGGGTCAGCCGAAACTTCGATGACGTCGACTGTGGGAATCGGGGGCGGTGGTTGGAAGCTCATTTTCTTCTTCTTTTCTCGCAGCTTCATGGCTTTCATAAGGCGAGCTTTCTCCGGAGTTATGACGCTGTGCTTTGCAGTAGCTGCTGTGACTGCGGACTTTATGGACACACCCGAGCTGGTGGTGGGCCGTCCGTCGCTGGTATGCGGGCGCAAAGTATTATTTGAACTGTCAGATGCATTGGTGGAAGCCGGAATGGCAGGAATGGGAATGGTGATGGGAGTAGGAGTAGCGGACGAAGCAGCCATTTCCACGGCGTTGGCGGGGGTAGCCGACTGGGACGCATCCTTGTTGGTCGCCTCCTCGTTTTCTGCTGAGCTCTTTTTGTTGTCCTCTTCTCCTGGGTTGTCTCGCCCTTTTCTCGACCCCCTTGAGAAGAGCTTGAAGCCGGCAGGAATTGATGACACGGGCCGATAGTTACCAGTACCCGCAGACGTGCGCGGGCGTCCTCCGATGTCCAGTGATGGCCGAGGGCCCAGCTTGACCTTGGGCTTTCCGTAATAGGATGCGTAGCTGTACATTTCGGAGGAGGAGAGCTGGGAGGACAGGCGGCGCGGGTCAAGGGACTTGGATGGCGAGGGGGGCCGGCTGGCGCCCAGAAATGGCGGGGGCTCTGTCGTGCTGGCGAACTGGGCCGCGTCGGGAGCCGTCGCCAGATGTGAATCGAGAGTGACTGGCTTTTCGGAAGGAGGCGGCGAGGTGGATGACAACACAGCGTCGTGAAAGCTGGTTTGGTCTTCCTCCTTGACGACAGATTGGCGTTTTGTGGCACGCTGCTCCTCCTCCTCCTCTTCAGCAATCTCCATTAAGCGTCGACGTCGCAGTGAGCTTGTTGATGAGGATGTGGAGCTAGAAGCTGTGTGCAAGGAGCAGGCGGCGGAGAGCTTGGTATCTTTGAGCTCTTTTGCGGTGGCAATGGCGAATGTGGTGTTGTAAGGAGCAAAGCGCTCACATATCGAGTTGAAGTGGACGGCCGCTCGAGCTGTTTGTTCAAGGGAGATTAGCAATTAGACAAATCATCTCTTTTGCAATCCTCCTTCTCCATTTTGCTGTTTCTCTTTTGTTTTCTTCTTTTTTTTCTTTTTCTTGTCATGGCTTTCTCTTTGTATTTCTTTGCATCTTTCAGTGGGTCCCTTGTGTGTAGGGGGTAGGTAGGACGGGAGAAGAGGTTGAGACAAACCTTGCACAAGCCTGGAGCATGTCTCGGGCAGGTACTTGATAATGACATTCCGCCTTCTGTATCTCAAGAAACCATACAGGGGAGTGGGTTCCTCGTGTTTGGCAATGGAATTTCGAATGTCGACGATGCCGCCAGTCCCCCGCGAGTGTAGGACAACTTCGTCGCGACTGGCATAGCTCAAGAGAAACCTGTAAACAAGAAGAAAGAGGTGGTTGGAATGTTAGCCACAGGTACTTGTCATCCTATGGACAGTTTATTTTTTTTTCTTTTTCTTTTCGAGTCCTCTGCAGCTCCCTTTTTCGTTTGCTTTTGTTTGATTCGTATGTTTCGTTCAGGCCTCTCCTTTGTTTGTTACGGCTGATTTGTTTCCTCTCCACGCCTTCTCTCCCCCTGACTTCTTTCTTACCATCCTCCGGGCTCTGAGACTGCAGCATCATGAGCCTCTTTGACTGTCGGGTCGTCCAAGCCATTCAGCGACATGTCTGCAGACAGATGGGCGGACCATGTGCGGGTCGCCTGTGACGAATAGATGAAGTGACGGCAAAATGTTTGTGCGGGTGTCTCGTGTGTAGTAGCAAAGCGCCACTAAGAAACGCAGGTCCGTCGCTGTCAAAAAAAAGACGTCTCGATGTCTTAAGCAGGGTCCAGGATATGAAAGGCGAGACAAAACACAATCGAGCTGACAGAAAAGGTGGCTTCAGCAGAGCTCAGCCACTGGTCGGCCCGGCTGTATGTACGAGTCCTCGTATGCTCTATTTTGAAGTTCGGTGTATTTTTCAGCGATCGTAGAAGCGCTCGGCAAAGACGAAAGAACGACCCCCAAAATGATCGAAAAATGTTTCGCAACAGCAGATCATCTAAGCGTTACGCGATTGCACGTCGTGTTTTTCTTTGGCTGAGTTTTGCAACTGGTAGACTGGTACTCCGTATTACAAGGGCAGTTTTGTTTGCAGAGATCGCTGCGATTGTGAAACAAAAGATTCGATAGATTCGAGATTCGAGATTCGAAAGTTCAAAAAAAAAAAAAATCCGGCTTCGTATCGACTTTGGCACCGTAATACTTTGCCTATCGTGTCCAGCAGAGGAATAGAGGTATGGTTTAAGGGTGGTTAGCGGAAGGATGCGCTTGCATGCCCCTGAGCTTTGTGGAGGGGATGAAGCAATTTCAACGACAAACCGTTCAAAGAAGGGGGGAAAGCAATGGTAAACAGAAGCCAAAGGAAAAATTACAAGAAAGGAACTTGAAAGAAGAAAAAAGGAAGAGATGACCAAGAAAGAGAAAGGCGTCTGCCAAAGAAAACCAAAAAACGAAATGCAGAGCAAGCCAAGGCTCTCTTTTGCTTTCCAAAAAAAAAGCTGCTCGAAAATTTCCTTGAAGAGAGAGAGGACCGTACCCTAGTCTATGCTGGACGGGTATGCATTCCTGCGGGCTCCGATTGCTGGGGCCAGTGGAGTTGAGTGACGGTACGTTCGTATTAGCTCGTGCAAATCGTACTCGTAGAAGGGAAGGAAGGAAGGGTGCACGACTACAGAGTACGTCGTTATAGGAGGAGCGAATATCAAGCAGAGTTGGTGAGGCTAAAGCTGCTCTGAGGAAGGTGCAAGCCGAAACGGTGTCGTTTTATTACGAGTGTTTGTGGCATGGATGCTTTACAGCGATACGACCGTGCTGCTTCAAGTCCAATATAACTACGGAGTAGGAGCAATACAAGTACGGCGTACGAGTACTGGTACTCGTAATAATACTCGTACGTCGCACACGCTGGCCAGGAAAAGGAGATGATGGAAATGTGCAGGCACCATCTGGGTTACTCCTTCCTCGCTCTTTTTCTGGGTTTAGCGGCAAGTGCCATCGTGCCTGTTATTCCCTCTTGGGCTTTGGTAGTACCTGTGTTTTAGTGCTGGATTCAATTAGTTTGCAACTGTCTGTCCAGGGGTTTGCGTGTCTTCCATTGGAAAGGGATGGGAGGGGAGGGGCGCTGGTGCGGTGTGTCCGCCCAATGGAGAACCATTTTAGGGAGTTGCAGAGCATTACGACGTATAAAACAGCCCTCTATGAGTTAAAAGAGGAACCATCGTTGCAATATCCTTACTCTGTGCGTACTCGTACTCGTACAAGTACGGAGTATTCGTACATCGTACACCCGTTCCTGCTTGGACCGCCCCTTTCCAAATGTTATGGCTACGAGTACTATGGTATTACGACGTACAAGTAGCTCGGGTGGTGCCCAGTTCCCGCATCCGACCCACCCAAAACAGCTCGCGCAGCCAATCCGCAGCATTGCCAACAGCAGCCATTTTCGTTTTCTTTCCTTCCAACGGTTTCCTGCCTTACTTGCGAGGGCGCCGTTCCCAATCTAGCGCAGAACCCCTTTCGAAATAGGGGGCCGTATCTGCACATGTGGATTTGGCCTTGAGCTATTTGGAAAAAAAACTCGCGTACGACGTAGTTAGCAACGAGTACGGAGTACTCGGTGCACTTGTTTATTGTATTTGCTTTCGTAGAAACTGAGCGCACGGTTTCCAATCGGCATTTTGTGTGCATCATTTAGGTCTTTTATACAAACCATTGCTCTCTAGAGCACAGCCCAAATACGGACTATGGAGCACTCAGTACGGTAATACGACTTGATACTACTCCAACGTATTCCGTAGATGCAGGAAAGAGCATTTGTATGGAGCACGGTGGACTTATGCCATGCGGAGTATGTCGTACTCGTTGTATCCTTACGATGCTTTACTGTGCTCGGACACTTGCATTTTTGCATTCTCCTTACGGTGTAATAAGTATTACTCCCACTTCGTTGACTTTATACTTCGTACTCAAGCATACTCTGTATTACGAGTACATGTACTCCGTACGACGTAGATGGCTTCAATTGGCTGCCTCCACATCGAACAGACAAACATGTAGCCTCTCGGAGTATTTACATGGTGCTCATGCAAATACCTTGTAGGAAGAAGGCGTATTTGCGTTGTATCTTACGAGTACTCCGTAAAGCTAGTAGAGTATCCGTAGAGTACTCGTACTCGTATGGATACAAAACACAATGTTTGGTCAGGAAAAGCGGGAAGACGCACGGGCCTGCTCTCCCTGAGATCGGCACTGGGCCTAGCACTCCATACTCGTACTCGTCCTCTGCAGTTAAAACGTTCTGGTGTGCCAGGGAGAAAACAACGAGAAAGGACGTCGTCCCCGGTGGGAAAGCCCGCCGTTCGCCCTCACGCCACGCAAGGAGGTAAAGCGATGCCGTTAAAGCAAAACAGTGCAGAAAAAGCAGTTAACAAGACCGCGAGGGGCGTCAGTTTTCTGTAATACGACCTATGAAGTAATAATACGAGCAACGGCGCATTGCTTGTATGGATAGGATGCAGCTTAAAGAGCACTTGAGACAACAGTAACCTCGACAAGTGCATCAAGAAGCACGTCGTAATACTATTTACAATGGCAGTCTGGTGCTCGTGTACTCGTATATCTCTGACCATCATCCCGCTCCCCGTGCTCATTCTTATCAGCGCACAACGTAGGCAAACCAACCAAACAAGCAGACAATCAGACAATCAGACAAACAAAGATGAAAAACTTTGTACGAGTAAAGAGAAAACCGAGATAAGCAAGCCCGTGCTTTTCGATCAGCTGCACCTGCGGAGAAGGACAAACTACGATGGAACACAAGACACAGCAAAGAAAAGAGGAGGTTATGAGCACAGTCAAGGATCAATGGAGACATGGAGCGAGAACGGTCTTTGAGCTAGCAGCTTTGGGGGCTGGCGGAAAGATCTGGAAGGGCTGACGATCGTCAACAAGACGTTTTCAGGCTGGCATTTTCTACCGACAGGACAGCGTCCATTGTGCGGATTGTGCGGATCGCCGGTGAACGCGAAGCAGAAACAAAAGAATGAATGAATTGAGACTTTTTTTCCCAAGGAAACGAAAAAAAAAAGAAAAGAAAAGACATAGGCGACATGAGCACACTTACAAAACCCAGCGTAAAACATAAGAAACGAGTAAAAAGCCTGCGAAAGGCATCCAGAGAGTCTCTGCCCAAACTCCTTTGCCCCTTTGCCGGAGCTGTTTTCAACAGAACTGTCGCAATCTTTTTCAACAGGCTGTCTCTCTCTCTCTCTCTCTCTCTGTCTTGTTCAGTTACCGTTCCAAAGCTCTTATACAGGCCCACAATCTCGTAAAGTTTTCCCCTTTCCTCCCCTCCCCTTGCGAAACAAAAGAAAAACAAAACCAAGCAAAAAAAAAAGAACTAATAATGAAAAGAGGCCAGAAATGACGATACAATGCTCGTAGACGTGCAAACTCGTACACAGTCCTACTCGAGAACAAAAAAGACCAAAATAGAGAAAACAGAGAGAAAGCTGCATTACAGGCTGCGTTTGGCTCTTTATCTTTCTTGTCTTCTTGTCTTCTTGTCTTCTTGTCTTCTTGTCTTCTTGTCTTCTTGTCTTCTTGTCTTCTTGTCTTCTTGTCATTTGTCTCTTTCGTCTCTTCGTCTTTCATTTGTCTTTTATCTGTCGTCCGTTCCCGTTGTTTTATCATGCCGGTTGTTCTTGCTTCCTCGCGTGTCCACTCTTCGGAGTCGCAGCCTCTCTGAGCGAAGCCCCATGTCATGATTTGAACTTGGCTTGCGTGGAGGTCGACAGTTCCGTGTTGGCCGTTGTGGCGGACCCGGCCGAGCTGCCCCTGCCATCGTCGTCATCGTCATCTTCGTCAACGTTGTCATCGTCGTCGTTGCCATTGTCGTCCCCTTCTTCCTTCACTGACCCTTGAATGGCGGTGCGCTTGAACGGGCTGTCGCCTTGCGCTGCGGCGTCTGGCGCGACTGGAGCAGCAGCATCGGCACCAGTAGCAGTACCGCCAGCTGCCGCAGCCGAGGAAATAGCAGCATCCGGATCGCGGCCCTGGCCGCTGTTGCTTGCCGACACGCCAATGGCCGGCACGCCGCCTTCGGCAATCTTCTGGCGTGTGGCGTTGACAATCTTGTCGGCCTCGCTGGGCTTGGAGAAGCTGTCGCCGTCGACGCCGTCGACGCCGCCCAGGCCTCCGAGCAAGCGGTCGTCGGCGGCCGCTGCGCGCGCGGCCGCCTGGTGGTCGAAGCGCACAATCATGCACGACAGATTGTCAGTGCTGAAGTGGGCCAGGGCATGGTCGACGAGCATTTTGGCTGCCGTGACAGGGTCCTGTTCGTGGCGCACCAGATTGACGGCATTCTGGTCGGTGCAGACATCCCAGAGCTACTGTGTTAGAGGGGAAAAGTGAAACAAAAACCCAGGCCAAAGACAATATACACTTACTCCATCGCAGGCAATAATGATAAACTCGTCCAGTTCGGGTTGGATGACCGTCTCGGTGGTGTAGGGATGGCCGGTCACCAGCTCTTTGATGTAGGTGTCGCCGAGAGCGCGGGTCACGGCCAGCACGCCGTTGACGCGGTTGTGCAGAATGAGGCCGCCGGCGTTTGCGATGCGGCGGCCCTCGTTTTCGTCGCTGCCCTTGTGGTCGTATGACAGCCGCAGGGCCTTGCCGCCGCGACACAGCACAATGCGGGCATCGCCCACGTTGGCCGTGTACAGAACGCGCTGGCGCGACACGTTTGGTTTTAACTTGGCGCGCTGGGCGCCCTGGGCATCGGCCGAGGCGTCGGTCGCTGGAGCATTGGCCGTCTCGGCATTTCCAGCAGTTCCGGCGGTTCCGGCGGCTCCGGTTTCGGAAACTTCAGAAGCCGTAGCCGTCTTGGTAGCAGAATCCGCCGCCTGCTCATTGCGTGCTTCTGCCGTTGTCGCTTCCGGGGGAGCGGCCTCGGAAGAAGCAGCTGCAGCAGCTGCGGCCGCCCCTGCAACGGCCAAGCCCTGCGAGCCGGTGGCCGACTGGCGGCTGGGCACGCGGTCTTCCCAGCGCAGGACGGCAATAGCGGCCGTGCAGCCGCTGTTCTTCAGCGGCAGCGTCTCCAGCTGGGCGTCGACCGACGTGAAGGTCTGGTCGAGCAGCTCGGGGATAGGCGCATGGGGGTTTTTGCGGATAATGTCTTCGAGAATCAGATGCAGCTTCTTGCCGCACCAGTCGGCGGCAAAGGTGCCGGCGTGGCCGTCGAAAATGGCAAAGTAGCCGTTGTCCGTTTCCAGCATGTCCTCGTCTGCGGCCGCGGCTGCTGCTGCTGCTGCTGCTGCTGTCGACGCCGTCGGACTTGCGCTCGATGCTACCCCGGAGCTCTCGGCAGCGCTCGTGCTTTCCTTGTCGTCGGTGCCGCCGCCGCCGCCACCGGTAACGACCGGCGCGGGCGTGCGCAAAAAGTTGTACAAAAAAGCATGTGTGTCTTCCATGGTGCGGCGGCACTTTTTGTTTCGGTCCTCCCAGACGCCGACGCGAAAGGTCGACCGCGGCCCCGGCTGCGACTCGCCGGCCGAGTTGTTGTGCTGGCCCTGCGGCACAGCCAGCGCGGCATCCTGGCGGCCGAGCTTCTGCAGCGGGGTCCGGGCCAGCAGGCCGCTGACGCCGCCGCCGCCACTTCCGGACGACGAGTTCGAGGCATCACTGCCAGACCGGCCAACCTGCGAAAAACTCAGCGAGTTCTTGGCCGACGCAAACAGACTGCTGGCACGCCCGCCCACGCCGCTGCTGCGACGCTTTTTGTGCTCGCTGCTGCTGCCGGCCGTTGGAGGGCTCGTGCTCGTGCCCGTGCTCGTGCCCGTGTTCGTGTTCGTGTTCGTGTTCGTGCTCGCGTTGGCACTGGCGGCGGCGGCGGCGGCGGCGGCGGCGCTGCTGCTTCTGCTGCGCTGGCCGTGGACCAGGGTTGCGGCCGGTTGGGCAGCCGCCGCAGAACTGGACGAGGTCGAAGGCTGGGATTGCGGCGGCGGCGGCGATGATGACGACGATGCGGGCTCTAACGAGCGGTCGGGCGACGGAGACGACGTCGGCTTGCCTTCAGATTTGCCCTCGGACTTTCGACTGCTGGCATCGGCCACGCCGGCGTCCTTGGCGACACCCTCGGGCTTGGAGACCGACGGCGACGAGCCCCCGCCGAACATCCGGTTCAGCAGGCCTCCCTGCGAGGAGAGACTGCGCCGCTTATGGCCTGCCAGGTTGGTGGGTGGGACGGGGGTGTTTGATGTATGTAAAAGGGCTAGGGACAGGAGACAAGAGTCGGTGGCCGGTCGAAGAGAAGAACAAAATAAAAAAAGCAATTAACCAGATAGATTGGCCAGAATGTGTTTCCGTTGAATCCGGACAGTTGAAAGATGTCAAAAAAAAAGAAGGACCAGGAGGAAAGAGGAAAAAAGAGAAGTAATAATACAAACTCGAAACTCGACCAACGGGCGACAATGAGTGGGCTGAGAAATAAACGACAACAGTGAGTTGCAGGGTAGTTTTTGCTTTTATTTTTTATTTTTTTGTACTCGTAGGGGTGAGTTGAGGGGGCCCTGTTTGGTGGAACAGTGGAGGCTTTAGGCACCGACGCCCAGTCCTCAGCTTCGAAAAAAGGCTAAAAAAGACTCGAGACCGGGGGCGCTGTTTTGCTGGTTGCGTTTCTCCGGTCCGTTAAACGCGGAGCCCCTGTCAGAGTTGTGATGGCAACGGTGGTCGGCGGCTGAAGGAGAAAAAAAAAGAAGACCCAGTCAAAGTGAGAGAATAAGATTACTGGGCGGCAGCAGCTCGCAATTGTGCAATCGTGGGAGAGTGCAGAATTCAGCGTTGGCATCAACGGCTTTTGGGGGAAGGCGCAATGGGCAGCTGTTCAGTGATTGCTGGAAAAGGTCTCATGGTGAGGGAGGCTGAGTCGCTGTGGAACGGTTTTGGGAGGGAGAGCCGGAAGCGCTTATTTCTAAGCATGGACAGAGAGCGTGGAGAGCTAAGGGCGGGGAAGTCTTACAGAGCGTCGGCTAACGCACAGCGCCAAGTCAGGACTTGGGGGCTGTGATTTAAGGAATATTTGTAGGTGGAAATGATGAAGTAATAACAACTGGTGGGGCTTACGAGTCTCTCTGATGTATGGATACTCTTCACAAGCACGGAGTACGAGTACAGCCGCAGCCGCTGTTCGTCGGATTTTTAGGGGCCATAGCAGGGATTGGTGAATGGAGCAACGAAGAGAATTATTTTTGGAGAGAAAAGGACTGAATTGGCTCTTTGGGCTTTAACGGTATGAGGAAGCGGACGCATGGTGGTGCTTATACGTAATCCTTTTTGACGTCTAATACGAGTATTCGGACGTAGATTCAGACCAAGCGTAATAGGCTCCATCTCGAGTCGTTTATGAAAGCAACAAAAGAAGCTGGTGATTTTGACGCAGACGTTTCTAAATCTGGATCCCAAAGACTGCTCAGATTGTTTGATCTGCTCGCATGGTTGCCAATATCTCCAGCTCTGCTGTCAGCTCTACTGGTTGTGACCCAACGTTAGGCAAGACATAATAAGCATCCAAAATGCAGAATCTTGCAAAGCAACGGTGGCAAGTCTGCTGAACCGCAGTAACACCAGTGGATGACACCATCTGGAACGATGCGCACTTCATTCGCGCCGCAGCACGTGGCTGCATGTCTACCAATAAAACAGCATAGAAACACAGAGACACGGAGACACAAAAACACAGAACACAGAAACATAGAACCGCAGAAATACAGAATACGCAGAAATAAAAAAGAGAGAAAACATGTCTAAAAAGGGTTGAAGGGGAGGACAAGCCAGATCAGGGACAGGGAAACAGAAAGCTGCCCAAACGCCTGCACAAAGTCGAAAAGAATCCCCGTTCTCTCTTTTCTACACGCATCTTCGGCTTGTCCTCCTTTTCTCCTCTGTGCCCGGTGTTTGCTACCGCCGTAAGCTGTCCAGACGTGCCTGAAGATCATCGTCACCCGGATCGCCACTTCCACCCCCTCCACCGCCGCCACCGCCGCCGCCGCCGCCGCCGCCCACAGCTTGTGCAATCTTGGTCTCCGGTACGGCGCTCGACTGCAGCCCTTGGGGTGCATCTCCGAGCTGGTTGTGTTAGACAACTGACGGCCGTGTAGAAACAAACACACGCACGCACGCACGCACGCAAAACTTACCGCCTGCGTAAGGTCCACGCCAATCTCCTCGAGCACCTGCTCGACGACTTCGTCGCCCTCTTCCTCGACGCCAACGTCCATGGCGTCGTCGATGGCGTCGTCCATAATGTCCTGCTGCTGCTCCATGATGTCGTTTTCGCGCTCAAACTCCATGGCGATGCGCTGCAGCGACGGCAGGTTCATGGTGCGGTTCATGCTGCCCAGAGCAATGGTGGCGCCCTTCATGGCCTGCATCATCTGCTCGTTGGTGCGGTAGGTCTGCAGCCGCAGCGAGATCTTTTGCAGCTGGCTGCGCATGCCGTAGAACTTTTCAATGTACCTGTAGTAGTGGTTAGGAGGAGAGGAGAGAAAAGACGGAACAGCGTCAGAGAGGAAGAACAGCGTAAGAGAAGAAGAACAGCGTCAGAGAAGAAGAACAGCGTCAGAGAAGAAGAACAGCGTCAGAGAAGGGAAAAAAAAAACCCATCCAACCAAGCTGCGACTGACCTCCTCGTTCGCACCAGGTCTTTGGCCTGGATCTTGCAAGCGCCCATCTGGCCCTTTTGCGCACTCTGCTTGATCTGGGCCACCAGGGTCTTTTCCTGCTTTTCCAGCTTGACGCGCTGCTGGTCAAGCTCGCGGATGGCCTTGTCCAGCATGCGCTGGTTCTTGCGCAGCCGCTCGGCCGGCGTGATGCGTTTTCCAAACGCCCACTCGAGGACCTGCCACAGCGTAAGCCAGCGAGCAAAAAAATGGATTTCGGGACAGCATTGAAAGCAACAGCAACGGCTACAGCCCCAGGAATGCCAACCGCGGTGTGCCCATTAATCTTACATTCATGGCGCCTGCTCGCGGTCTCGCCCTGGCAGCTCTGGTTTCAAACTCTCAGATTCCCCGATTCCCTCCCCCTCTGGCCTTTTGCCCAGCTGCTCGGGTTTTTTTTTTTTTTTTTTTTTTTTTTGGCCTGGCTTCTTCTGCTTTCGCCCCTTCTGCCCGAGAGCCCAGCAGCAGCAGCAGCAGCAGCAGAGCTGGCCGAGGTTTTGCCGGCTGAACGCAAACGAGGGCGGGCGACAACAGATGGGACTGGCGAATCTGGCGAGAAAGATTCCCCCCCTCCCTAAAGTCTCTCAAAGTCCCCTGAATTTTCGTTGTCGTCGCTCGCGCATTCGCCGTCGTTTTCGCGCCTTCGTCGTTGCCGTCGCCGACGCCGTCGTTGTCTTCGTCTCTGTCGTGGTTGCTCAGTCGTCTGTGGACGAGTACAGCATAAGCATCATGTCTTTTTTGTTGCTTTTTAGATAAGGCAGCAGCTTTTGGCCTTTTGCGGTGGCTAGGCGGGAAATGAGTAATAATTCGGCGGCGTATCCGTATTATTACTGTGGGCTTGTACGAGTACGTGTCGTATTACTCAGTATTTTCTCGCAGCTCTGCCCAAGGCTAAGGCGCTCTTCGCCGTTTGCCCGCTGTAAAATTTCGCGGCAGGCCTGACAGTCCACTAAAAGACCACAAAAGCCCCGCACTCCGTAATACCCGGCGAGTACGGAGTACTCGTATTTTTCTTGCAGTGCGTCACTTGAGCCATGGTTGGGCCAATCAGCGACAAGCCTCGGCCAGGCGTGGCGTGGCCACCGCCAATCCGTCCGTCCCACCGCATCGTTCGAGGAACAGACGGTTTTTTAGGTTGATTTTTAATTTCTATCCATATTTTTTTTTAAATCCCCCCCCAGAAATCCGATTCCTCTGTCCCCGACATCACCATTTTGAAAAAACTAGCATCAATTACCAACGCCACAACGACGATAGAAAAGCAACGGCAACTGCATTGACAATCGAACGTGTATCAACGCATTAAGCCGAGACTTTGCTCTCTTATTCATATCCCCCGTCCCTGATCTTTTCGACCCATGGCCACAGCGTCATCGCCATGAGCCAAAAGTACCTCGACAAGGGCAAGTCCCCGAAACCGCCCAACGGCGGCCCCGCCAGCAGCAATGGCAACGCCGATGGGGACGGCGGCAGCGGCAGCGGCAGCGGCAACGGCGGCGCAGCCCGCGGCCCGGCGTACATGACGGTGGGATCGGGCGCGACGTCGCAGTATGCAGCACATCTACAGGCTCTGCTGGACGACCCGGCGGACTCGGGCTACGGCGGCAGCTCGACGGGCGGCGAAGATCTGGCGGCGGGGCCAGGGCCGGGTGCGAGTGGCCTGGCCTCGACGTTTGCGTGGGACTCGGCCGTGCACGAGGGCCAGCATCTGGGCAGCAGCGGCTTTCTGAACAGTGTAAATGGAAATGGAAATGGAAACGGAAACGGCACAGCAGCAGCAGCAGCAGCAGCAGCAACAACAGACCGCCGCCAGCAGGCCGGCGCCATCCACCAGCTCTGGTACAACCAGCAGCGTGTGGCGCTGGGCAAGGCGATCTCGCAGGTGACCGAGCTGCTGCGCGTGCTGCAGACGACCAACGCGCAGTGGCCGCTGCAGTATCCGACGGTGGCCGGGGCGGCAGCATCGGCATCGCCGGTGGGGACGGCGGCGGCGGCGGCGGTGGATGCTCCAGTGCGCGCCGGCCTGCAGCGGGCCAACACGACGGTGAGCGACCTGATCGCGGCCGGGGCGGTTTCGACGGCGGCGTCGACGGCAGGTGCATCGCCAGAGCGACGGGGCCTGCAGCGGGCGGCAACGTCTCTCAGCGGCAGCGGCAGCGGCGGAGCCGAGTCGAGCCGGGCAGCGGAAGCGCGAGACACGGTCACGGAAGCGGCGCCGCCGCGGCTGATGACGTTCCAGATTGCGCGCGAGTTCTCGGTGCTGAAGCTGGACCTCAAGCTGGACGGGCTGCACCAGACCGAGCTGGTGCACGCGCTGGAAAAGGCGTCGGTGGCGTCGCTGCTGGACGAGAAGATCCGGTCGTGCCTCAAGCACCTGCAGGCGCTGCGCGAGCGCATCGAGGACACGGCCAGCAAGGTGCTGGTGACGGGCGACCTCAACGCCGGCAAGTCGACGTTCTGCAACGCGCTGCTGCGGCGCAAGATCCTGCCCGAGGACCAGCAGCCGTGCACGAGCATCTTCTGCGAGGTGCTGGACGCGGCGCGCGAAAATGCCGGCGTCGAGGAGGTGCATGCCGTCCACCGCGACGCCGTGTACGACCGCCTGGACGAGCGCACGTACGACGTCTTTGCCCTGCACCAGCTCGACCAGCTCGTCACCGACAACGCCACCTACATGCAGTGCAAGGTCTACGTGCGCGACGTGCGCGCCATCGACCAGTCGCTGCTCAGCAACGGCGTCGTCGACATCGCCCTCATCGACGCCCCCGGGCTCAACTCCGACACCACCAAGACGACGGCCGTGTTTGCGCGCCAGGAGGAGATCGACGTCGTCGTCTTTGTCGTCTCTGCCGCCAACCACTTCACCCTGACGGCCTCCGAGTTCATCCGCGCCGCCGCCGCCGAGAAGGCCTACTTCTTCTTCGTCGTCAACGGCTTCGACAACATCCGCGACCGCGCCCGCTGCCAGAAGATGATCCTCGACCAGGTCTCCGCCCTCAGCCCCCAGACCCACAAAGAGGCCGCCGAGCTCGTGCACTTTGTGTCCAGCAATGCCGTGCCCGTCGCCCCGCCACCGCCGCCGCCAGGCGGCGGCGGTGGCGGCGGCTCCGGCTCTTCGTCAGGCGGCGGCGGCGGTGACGGCGGTGACGGCGGTGACGACGATGACGACGACCCCTCGGGCAAGGGCAAGGGCAAGAGCAGGGAAAAGGTGCGCGACTTTGAAAACATGGAGGAGGCGCTGCGGCGGTTTGTGCTGGAGAAGCGGGCGCGCTCCAAGCTGGCGCCGGCCAAGAACTACCTGCTCAACATGCTCAACGACGTGCACTCGCTGGCCACGGTCAACGTGCAGGTGGCGCAGCAGGAGATCGACCGGGTCGAGGACGAGCTGCGCGAGATCGAGCCGCAGCTGGCCTCCAACAAGAAGGCCAAGTCCGAGGTGGCCGCCGAGGCCGAGCAGATCATCGAGTCCACTTGCGGCGACGTCTATGACCACAGCCGCTTCACCATTGCCACCGCCATTGCCGAGGCCGGCGACAACGCCGCCGCCCTGGCCGACGCCGGCGTTTCTCTCCAAAGAAGAGGAAGCGGAAAGAAGGCGCTCACGCTGGGCCAGCCACCCGCCGCCGCCGCCGCTGCCACCGCCGCTGCTACCGCCGCTGCCACCGCCGACCTGGTCGACCCCGAGGCCCTCGTGCCCCACATCCCCTACCCCGGCCTGCTGTCGGCCTTCCAGTACGCCGAAGCGGTCAAGCAGGCCATGCTGGCGCAGATCACGGCCGCCGTGGCCGCCAGCGAAGACTATGCGCGCCAGCGCGCCACCGGCGGCGTGCAGGCCATCACGCAGCTGGGCCTGCTGCACGTGGGCGGCACCAGCACCAGCGAGCTGGCCGATCTGCATTTCCGCCCCGAGCTGCTGTTCCGCCGCCGCCGCGACGAGCTGATGCGCCAGATCGACGTGCCCACCGAGCTGTGGGACTTTGTCGACCTGTCCGCCCTGCTGCAGCGCCAGGAAAAGGTCGCCGGCACCGGCATGGCCCTCACCGTCGCCACCGCCCTCGGCGGCCGCCTGCTCGGCCTGCAGACCTGGCTCGACCACGCCGTCTCGGCCCTGCGCGTCGCCCGCTACTCCTCTTCCTATTCGTCGTCCGCCGCCCACGCCCGCCACCTGCTGCTGCCCGCCCTCGCCCTCGCCGCCGCCGCCGCCATCGCCTACGTCCTCGCCAACATCCCCTCCGCCCTGCCGCGCCGCCTCGCCCGCAAAATCGCCGCCCAGCTCGCCGAGCTCGACTACGTCCACGCAAACGCCTCCCGCATCGCCGCCACCGTCCGCAAGGTCCTGCGCGTCCCCGCTGACACCGTCCGCGACGAGCTCAACCGCTCCGTCGAGGCCCTCGGCTCCCGCCGCGACGACTCGCTCAAGGCCCGCCACGAAAGCACCGCCGCCCTCAAGTACTTCCGCAATCTCGTCGCCGACAGCGCCCGCCACCGCGCGACCGTCCAGGCCGTCGACCTCGACGCCCCGCCGCCCGCTGCCCTGCTGCACTAGCCTTTACCACGCGCTCCGGACGCTGTGCCTGGCGGCGCCTGCCTTTGTGTTTGCCGTGTTTTTGTGTCTTGCGATTTCATCGAGACAGGCGACGCGTTGGCGCTCTTCTTTGCCCTCTCTGCCTTCTCTGCCTTTATCTTTGATTTGTTTGGGGCAAGAGGCAATCGTCGGGCAGCACATGTCACAACTGCGTGCACCCGCATACTGTTATTGATGGCGTTGTGGTCTTTTGGGAGTGGTTTTGGTAGTTTTGCTTGCACCAGAGGTCTTCCGCTTCCATCTGTTTTTTTTTTTTCTCCCTTTGGGCTCTTGCTGCCTTTGCATTCACTCGTTATATACACAACACAGTACAAACGCCTCTCCCCTGTTATGTAATCTGGTAACGTGAGCTGATCACTGTCTGGATGGTCCTCTTCTTCACTCCTTCCTTCCCGACTCCTTTTCCCCTTTTGTTCTTTCCTTTCTCTGGAGTCGTGCTCTGCTTTTTTTTTCGGTTATTTGCATTGACCAGGACAACTACTACGCTTAGATGATATTGTTTTAGACAAGAATGAATGGAAGACCTACGAACTCGAACTTCAACTGCAAAACGCAACCAGTAATCAAGACAACTCAGTGAACGGTTTCCTTTCTATTTAGTTAGATATATACACGAACATGCCATGGAGGACTCCGAAATGAACGTGCTCTCCGGCGAAAAGAAAAGAGGCAAAAAAAAAAAAAAATTTGAAAACAATACGCCCCGACACCGATAAACGACTGTAGTAGAGCGGAGAGATGCTTTAGAAGCTGCAGAGGAGCGGTCATCAAAACGTATCCCAGGGACAGACGAGCAAATAGCCCAAAAAAAGCGCTCTGCTGCGATGGACAACTCCTACCAAACCAAGCCCGATGCCCAGCCTGACTCTTCCTCCAAACCCGATCACCCCGAAACGTTCTCCCCGTCTATGCCCAAGACCCTTGGTCTCCTCGTCCTGTGCTTTCAATTTGTGGTTCTGAACTTTTTAATGAGAGCTGTTTCTCCCATATCCGGAGTTATGAGCTCATCCATGCTTTGTATATTTTTTTTGGCTTCTTTGTTCGGTTTCTTGTTTCTGACAATTTCCCCCCTTCAAATCGTGCCCTAATTTTTTTCCTCCCGGCTCTTCGTCTTTCGTAGGTTGTCCCCAGTCGTTAAAAGCCTCGTTTTTTTCGTTTTTTTCATTCTGTCCGTTCTGTCGGTTCTGTCCGTCGTGTCCGTTCTGTCCGTTCTGTTCATTTCTGCCCGTCTCTGGCCCCCATCCCGACATGCCAGAAAAAATTTAAATTTGAACACAGGATTACAACGCCGGCCGGGCGCCGGCGCCGGCGCCGGCACCGCCCAGAGCTGCGCCGATCTGGCTAGCCGTGTCACGGTCGCCCAAAACGCCGTCGTGTTTCTCGCCGCCGGCACCGGCACCGCCGGACGTCATGATATCGCCGCCAATCTCCCGCATGCGCTGCTCGGCCTCCATGGCCAGGATGTTCTGCTCCTCGGCCCACGACAAGGCAAAGGGAATGCCCACCAGCAGCGCGCTGACCGACACCGTCCAGGCCGCCCGGCCCAGAAAGAAAAGACTCGACCGCACCGCCTGGTGGCCCACGCGGTACGTGCCCACAAACCAGCCACGCGTCGTCGGCGACACAATGTCCTTCAAAGCATACAACCGCTCCGCAAGCGTTTCCCGGCTCGGGTCAAAGCCTGAATCCGTAGAGATCTCCGAGTCTGCAGAAGAAAACAGAACAAACGCGGAGAGTTAGCACGCAAACAACAGCCACAGAAAAAAACACACAAGAGCACACAGAGGAAAACCATGCTGCATTCAATCCATCAACCCACCTGTGTCCGTAAAATCCTCCTCTTCCTCCGGCCCCGGCTGCCGCTGCTGGAAATGCTCGTCTTCAACTTCGACTAACTGAACCATCTTGACGGTGTGGCTAAGCAGGTCCTTCTAGTGCGTGCTCGCGTCCGCTGTCGGCTGTTGCGTGTAATGCAGCTGGGATGTGGAACAAAAAGTTTTGCTGTGTTATCCGCATGCAGTGGTAAGTGCACTTAAAGTGTTAATACAATCTGCGCATGAAGTCGGGGTTATCTTGATATAAAAAAATTTTCTACTTTCATCAATCACGTGATCAACTACCTTTTTTAGCAGAATCTCGGCCACACTCAGCCCACGGAGGAGTATGGGTATTAAGCTATAGCTTCGCATTACATCATTTCCCTTGTCTTGCATTGCTTGGAGGCCTATATTGCTATTATTACTGATTTACCTCGTCTAAAACAAAAACAAAAACAAAAAAAGAAGAACAGAAGGCGCTTTAATCAAGTCTATGTAAATGCCCATTTTGTTGGCGACAGGTTCTGTAGACTGCCAAACCCTTACACACGCCAGTGATAACCACATTCTTAATTACCTACCCAAAATTATATCGCTTCTCGCTTTCCCCCTTTCTGCCCTTTCCGTAGCAATACATCCAAATGTAGATTCTCTACCACCCCCCCTCCTTACTTCCGCCACTGCCTTTGTGCCCGTTAGGCTGTGGGCTTTGGCGTTTCGACAAACCGGATGCCGCGACGGACGGGTGGCGCCCGAGGCTCATCGTCATCGTCGTCGTCGTCACCGTCGTTCCCATTGCCATTGTCGCTGTCACTGTCGCTGCTGTTGTGGTTTGCTCTGCGCTTTGACAAGCCCAGGGCCGCTTCCCGACGCCGTCTCTCCACTGGCGTTTCCCGAGTTTCGTCGTCGTCATCGTCATCAACATCAACATCGTCGTTGTCGTTGTCGTCGTCGTCGTCGCCATCGTTGTTGCCGTCATCGTCATCGTCATCGTCGCTGTTTGCGCCAACGCCCTTTAGCACAGCCAGCCGGCGACGGCGTTCAACGGCGGTTTCTGGTATGTCTTGGCTAGACGACGCTGCCGCAAGCCCAGCTTGTGCACTCCAGGTTCCAGTGCTGGGCTTCCGGCCGCGTGTGGGCCGCGACCCGGACATCTCCAAGTCCGAGCTAGACGAGCTCCGTGCATTGCCGTGGCCACGGCTGTCGCTGTCGCTGTCAACCCCGTCGCCACCAGTTGCGCCAAGGGGCAATTTGCCCCCGCGGCTCCTGCCTTTCGAGCCTCCGGCAACAGATGTCGGCGACAGCAGAGCCATATTGCCTCCGTGGTCGCCCGAGCCGGTCGCCACAGCAACGCTTCCACGGCGGTGCCCGGTCGTGGCCGCAGCCGCCGGGGGATCCTGCTTGGCCAGCGTCTTGACGGTTTGTGACGCGCTCGACCGGTCGACCACCTCACGCCGAGTGCTTTTGTCGAGCTTCTGCATTTCCTTGATAAAGCCCTCCTTGGTCATGCGCTGGCCGACACCGCCAATGGTAAAGCGAATGTGGCGATCGTCCTCTTCCTCCTTGACTTCGGCCACACTCTTCTTTCGCGACCGCGGCGTAGCCGCAGACGGTTCGCCGCTGCTGCCAGCACCCGCCCGGTTGAACCCGATCCAGCTGGACATGCCGGCCGGCTTGCTGGACACACGCGCCAACGATGCCTTCCTTTCGAATTTTCCGGCTTCGTCGTCGTTGCTTCCGCTGTCGCCGTCGTTGTCGGCGGCCTCTGGCGCCGTTTTCTCGGCTGCCGATTTGATCAGGCCCCCCATGCCCATGTACTTCAGACTCTGGCTCACCATATCGGTTCCGTCCTTTTCGGGTTTGACCGGAGGCAGGTCGTACTTCTTGATGACCTCGCCATCTTCATCTTCAACGATGATCTTGGTATAGTTAGCAACAAAGACATTGTAAACCGAACATGAGGAGGGGAAAATGCAAGTATGGAGGGGATGCTGCATACCGTATTGCCAAATTGATAGGCAAGCGCCGGCTCGTGGCTGCGGGTGTCCTTTTGCTTCTCCCGACGCTTCTGTATTTCCTCGTTCTTCCAGTCCCCAATTCTCTTCTTGAGGGCACCGTAGGTCCAGACAGATGAGCCGCCTTCGGCAGGCTGTTGCGAGGGGCCAGCGAGTGGGTGCGACAAATCAAGCACGCCTGCACTTGCTCCGTCTCCAGCACCAGGTTTAGCACCAGCTTTGGAACCAGCTTTGGAACCAGCTTTAGCACCGGCTCTAGCACCACCTTTGCCGCTGCCGCTGCCGCTGCCGCTGCCACTGCCGCTGCCGCCTTCGTCGCCTTTGTCGCCGCGTCCCTCTGGATTGCCCGAGTCGTCGCTCAGGTGCTCGACAGCAAGGACCTCGCCGTCCTCATTCTCGATGATGAGGTTGTCGCCTTCGTCGTAGATCCGAACCTTGGGTCGCGAATGCGGCGATGCAGAGCTCCCCGCTTCGTCAGAGGAACCCGGTCGCTTTTCGTCGTCGATGCCCGCCCTTGCCTTGGCGCGCTTCGCAGCTTTGGCAGCCTTGGCAGCGGCCCTCTTGGCCTTCTCAAGCTTTTCAGCCTCTTCAGCCTCTTCGGTCGTTTCAACCTGTCCAGCCTGTCCAGCCTGTCCGGTCTGCTCGGTCTGCTCGGTCTCGCTGGCCTTCACAAGCGGTTGGCCAGGCGACGCTTGGCCAGAGCTCAGATTGCTGCTCTCTTTCTCGTCGGGTTCGTCCGTAGGGGTCGTGGCATTGGTGCCGGCCGCCGAAACCTCGCTTTGCAGAGCCGAGGGCAAGCGATGCGTGGCCGGAGGTCGGCGCTGTGGGAAGATGGCAGACTCGCTGATAGGGCCGCCCGGACCAATGCCGTCGTCCCACTTCTTCCGGCGGCGGCGGTTGATGCGAGACGAGGCTCGGCTGTTCGGCCGGCCGGACCCGTCTTCCTCCTTCATGCGGCGCAGGAATTGGCCAGGCATGCCAATGGGTGGCAGCGATCCAGGGGGCACGTCGGTCAGGGCAGAGGGTGGAGGTTTGAGCTCGTCAATGTCAGTGTCAGACATGGTGCGGGCCTGCGATCGCGACTGCGAGGCAATGCGTGGCAGGCGATTCATCCACGACGGCCCGTCCTCGGGCGCCGTGGTGTAGGACATGGTGATGGTCAGCGTGTTGATGCGCTTGCCCAGCGTAAACACGGCAACCGACGAGCCGTGGACAATGATGGAGGAGACGACGAGGAACGAGACCACCGGCCATACAAGCGTCAGCAGGGTGTAGTTTTCGACGCCGGGAGGCGGCAGCTCAGCCAGCGGCACCGGCTCGTCGATCTCCAGCTCGGCGCGGGCCATGATGGCAACGAAAATGGCGCCGACGCCAATGGGGCCAAAGTGGCCGGCAAAGAGGGCCTCGCGCCAGGTTTTGATGTCCGGAATCAACGGCTTCAGAGCCATCATGATGGGGATGCGGCGGAAGAAAATGACAAATATGGCAATGATGGTCAGACGCCACGCCGACAGGCCAATGGAGGTGTCGTTGAACATCTCCCATGGAATGATGGTGCCGAGATAGACAAAGTAGGCCAAATTGAGCAGCAAGTCGATGACGTTGGACACGTGAGACTCTTCGGTCTTGTGGCCGAACCAGCCATCGTTGGAAAAGCCGACGCCGGCGGCGAAGCCGACGAGCAGGTCGTCGACGCCCAGGATGCTGCCGGAGCCGGCGCAGAAGAGCGCCAGCACAAAGTAAAACACAAGAAAGCTTTCGCGGTCAATGAGGTCGTGGCGCTCGGCAAACTTGATGCCGTGGCGGGCAATGTAGCCGATGAGGAAGCCGTAGACGGCGCCAAAGATGCACTCGTACAAAATGGTGTAGACAATCCAGTGGAAGCTGACCTCGCGGGCGCTCTGGCGGTCCTGGATGAGGTAGAGCGACAGGTAGATGAAGGGAAAGGCCATGCCGTCGTTGCAGCCGGACTCGGCAGAGAGCAGGTCGCGCAGATGCTTGGGCACGCGCTTGGCGAACTTGCCCTTGCCGACGACGGACGAGGCCAGGACAGGGTCGGTGGCGGTGACGCAGGCGGCAATGACCAGGCTCTCGAGCCAGTTGAGCGGCGGCACCATCCACCAGACGAAGAGCGAGGTGATCAGCCAGCCAAAGGTCATGACCGGCACCAGCAGAAAGACGACGCTTTTCCAATGGCGCTCCATGTAGAACTTGGGCAGCTCGACGCCGACGGCAAAGCACTGGACGACGAGCACAATGCGCGAAAACTCAATGGTGACAATGTCGACGCTGCCCCACGACTGCGGATTGATGAGATTGGCGGCATGGGGGCCGAAGATGAGGCCGCAGACGGTGGCGACCGTGGCCTCGCCAATGTACATGCGCTCCTTGATGATGGACGAGCAGAGCATGAAGAGAGAAGTGAAGCCGCCCAGGATGATGTACACCAAGTGCGGCTTGGTGATGGACAAATGTTCCCACGCCATGGTGTGTGGGATGTTGGCGGATCGCCGCTTGCTATTGCCTGTTTGTGAGGAGCAAGGCTGGCCCAGAAACCATCCGCAGATCAGGCAATGCGTCGTAGTCCTGGCCGTGGATCATTGACTGTCGCATTCATGGGGTGGCAGGTCGGCGGCCGGGGGCCCGTACGGGTAATGACAACCCCAGAGACGCAATTCTCGGCTCGGCAGACGCGCGGGCCACAAAAACACACCGCCAAGAGAGACACCGGAAAGGACGGCGGTTGAAAACAAATGCGTGGTGGCAAAAATCCCGGCAAATTCGGAGCCCGAAAAGGCAATGAACCGGAGGGTGGTCGGCGGTCGGCGGTCGGAGGTGCGACGCGCCAATCAGTCGAATCGGACCGGAGCAGAGAAGGGTGAGAGCAGCGGTTGCATCCAGGCGAGACAAGACACGTGCTCTGGCTGTCGAAGGATTGCGTCCGTGTGGTTCGGCCGCACCAAGATCAAGCCACTTCGCCGTCTGTGACGGGGCCTGAAAGAGATAAACCAAGGCGAGACAAGGGCGGAAGGGGTTTTGGAAAACCACAAGACAGAACAGGCGAGGCAAAAAACAAACAAAACCCCCCCAAAACTGGACGAGTAAAGGGAAAAAATTGGGCAAAAAAAAAAGAAGTAAAAAGAGAGACGCCGGCAGAGTCTCGAAAAAAAACGGGGACAGTGGCGAATCGGACGTAAAGATAGATTCTCAATAATAAAACAAACAGATCCGGCGGCTTTGTTTGGCAAAACGTCCTGTGGGCCCTGGAGGTCGCAGAGGAAACAAAAAAAAAAGAGAAGACAACGAAAAAAGAGAGGATCAGAGAAATCAAATTAACAAAGAAGAAGACGACTGTCAAGAAGGAAATGGCTACCGTTCCTTGTGCTTGTATATAAGAAGATTGGTATTGCTGGGACAGGAAGAGCGACCCGAAGACAGGACCGGAAAGTACACATTTTTACACCGTTACTGCTTTACAAGGGAAGCTGCAAGCCGGGGCTTTCTTTCCCTGCAGAGCTCAGCAAAGCGTTGGCCAATGATAATGAGAAATTACTGGTGCTATCCCGGTACTTTGCACTCCAATTACCAGGTAAGCCGCCTTGGTATCTCTCGATTGGTAGAGAAAGATTGGTTGGAGCCAAAAGATGGTGGAGTACGAGTACAGGTACTTGCGAGGGGGGGAGATAGGGGGGGGTGGTAGTTATTACTTCGTTCATACAAGGTATTAATACGACTCTATAATATTGTTTTTGTACGGATCAAATTTGCGGTTTATGATAGCCCGGCCGCGCGCTGGCGGGGCAGCAGCCAAAATACTCCATAATACGAGTACATATCCATATATCGCTATCGCCAGGCGACAGTGCAGCTTTCTTAGCGGCTTAGCGGGCTTAGCGTATTCACATCCTAGCGGCTTAGCGGCTTGTGGTGGGCGATGCTGTGCATCTGCTTGTACGTTGGCAGTACGAGTACCTCGGAATGCGAGAAGGCCTTGTGTCAATAGGGTAGTACGGCTCAAGTCTGACAACGGTGTGCTCGTACTTTGAATGCGCATGAACACGTTCAATCGGAAGGACAAATACCGTTTGAGGGACGAGATCGAGTGCGACGTTGGCAATGGGGCGAACATGGGCGAACACGGGCGAAAAAGGTCTTTGAATTGTGTGTACGAGGACGAGTAATACACGACGTACGCGTATCACGAGCGGATCTACGAGTACTTTGAGAGCCAAGGCGACGGATGCTGCTGGTAAGAGTAACACGAACAAACTCTTGAACTCCGCAAAACTCCGTAATTCTCCGTTTCTCGATACCCTGATACCCTTATCGCAAGATGAGTGAATTACAAGAAGGACGGTGGCAGGGTATGGAGGAAGAAAGCGGAGATGCTCTGGGCCGAGACGGACGGACGAGACAATAATACGTTTTCGTGCGAGTTCTCGTGCGAAGCACGTCGTATTAGGGCCAAGACAAAACCGGCCCGCCGGCGAGGGAGAAGGGCGCGCATGATTGCTTTGCCAAGGTCTTTTTCTCGCCGCTCCGACGAACGGTACGAGTACTTTGCACCTTTGCTTGTGTACTCCGTATCATCACGGCAAAGACAGCCAAAGAACAAGCAAAGAACAGCCCCATGACACGACAGCCAAGATTGGAACCGCAGGTTTGCCAAGCCTAGTAGAAATGAGCAGAATGAAATCGAATGGCCAAAACCACGCAACCACGCAAACCACGCAAGCCAAGCGACGAGCCAAGAAGCCAAGCAGGGAGGGGCCGGTTTACTCGTACATTGAGAAAAACATGTATTCATATTCCGTAGATAAAAAAAAAAAAAAAAACGAGCCGAACACAATCAAGGTCCAAGACCCCCTAAAAGGGCAAAGCAGAAGTACAAGACATCGACGCTATTTGACATTGTCTTGGACAGTTGGTGATACAACAAGCCCATCACCTCTTCTTCTGCTTTCATCGGCAGAGAGTCAAAACATTTTGTTTGCGAAGTGATTCTCTTGTATCCATAGATCTGAGTTCGCCCGACAAAGTACTACGGAGTATTACGACGTACGAGTACAGAGTCGCATGCAATTATGCTATTCTCCCCTATGATACCTTGTGATTGTCATCCTCTCTCTCTCTCTCTCACCCGCCCTCCGGTCTCGCCTCTTCCTTTGCTCGTATTTTTTTTCTTTTTTTTCTTTTTTTTCATTTCTGCTCACTTTTGCTGCCTGAAATGCAACTCTTTGCCGTTCGTTCCGCGGCCCTGTCCTCGTCTGTTCGTTTGCGTTGGTCCCAAGCTTTTCGGGAGTGGCTGCCACTTGGTCCCAATTGATATTGGCATCCTTCTTTTGTGTAAATTCTTCTTCGCCCCAAACTCCCCCGTCGCCCTCAGACACGCCCGGCATAAACAGCCCGACCTACACCGCCGGGGCCCCACGTTACGGATTACAGCGTCGTCCTCTACCCTTCTCCTGCTGACCGTCGCTGATTGGGGGACAAAAAAAAACTTTCGTGGCCTGCCGCCGAAAGGCCTGTACGATGGTTTCGCATAGCAATGTGCAGCCAGTACAAAAATACGCCCTACGACGGGGCCTGTCTTTCGTTGCATTGGCTTACATCGACTTTTTGCTTTTTTGTTGTTGTTGTTGTGGTTGTATCTGGTGTTTCATGGCAATCTATTTCCATGTGCTTCGTATTACTTCTTGGTCGGTGTTCTGGTGGTGCTCAGTTGGCAATACTTTGCTCACTCTCGTCCTCTCCAGATTCTGGATGATGGGTGGTTCTGGTCCGGCCCTCCCATCATGGATGATCGAGGTTGGGTCTGGTTTTGCTTCCATGTCTTCGATGATCGAACATGTGCTGTCCTTTGTACAGTGCTATTGGCTCACCGAGATGGCGTACGAGTACTCCGTACTAATAATACCTCGTACCTGTGTTAGGCATGCATGCATATGTATTGATGCAGGCAGGCTGCAAACAGGCCTCGCTCGTCCCTGTTTTGCTGCTCCAGTTGTCGATCCTGTCACGAGACCCCCCGCAGCCTCTCGACTCTCGTCCAAATGCTTCCCCACGTATTACCCCCCGTGTCCTATCCGAAAGTGTCGACGTGCATGTCGCTTCGCGTGGAAAAGCATTCTGCTTACGCAAACGATGCCCGCCTCTGTGAAGAAGGCATTGCGAAGCCAATTGAGTAAATGTAAATGTGGAAATGAAAGGAGAGGAAAAAGAAAAGAAAAAACTCTGCTCTCTCACATGTTTGAACTTTCTGCAACATGCAGCTCGTTGCATGCACGTCGTATAGCTACTTCGCATGAGATGCCTTGTATAACTACCTCGTTCTACTTCATGATGCAGAGCGCAGTGTGATGTGTGCTTCTCGAAGCCATGAGCCCCCCACGCAGCAAGAAGGCAAGAAACGAGAGAAGTCGTCACATTTCCACGCAGTTGGCTTGGCAAAGGCTTTCCAGGCAGAACTGGCTCAAGCAGTAGTTGACCGTGTCGCATTCGTGCCCACGAGCACTCACCTGCTTCGCAACCTTTCCAGACGAGGTGACCGAAGCCATCGTAAGAAGTTGGCCAGCTGGCATCTGGGCGATGCACTAACCTGGCCCTTTGTATAGACAAAAACAACAAACCAAAAAGGCCTCTTTGGCTATCACGGTCGAGCCCACGCTCATATGGATGCGAGAACTCTTGTAGTTTTACTTCTTATCTTCTGTTTTGCACCGCAGATTTTTTTCAATGACTGGCGTGACAAATTACAGTCTCGACAGCAGTAGCTTGTGCGTTTTGTTGTATTACGCCGTATGTGTTTGCGTACAGAAGCCATTGAAGAACCTTGTATGGCTGATCTTTGCCTTTGCAGCTATCCAAACTACGGGATAAACACTACATGGAAACTGGATAGAAAAACGGAAAGCAAAAGGATTCTCCTGTCATGAATGGTGAGCTTTGAAAGAACCAGATGTAATAATAACCGATAAAGGCGAGGCACAGTGTTAAAACACGTGCACATTATTTCACACGGACTGTGTGAAATTTTCGGCCCCACTGAAGACGCGACGCGCAGTGCTCCTTCCCCCTTCCTCCTCCATGCTGTATTACGAGGAGCAATAACAACCAACGATAAATGCTAGCAGGCAAAGAGCACACAAAACAAACAAAACCGCCATACAGACACCGACACATGCCGTTATCCAGACGCTCTGTATGACGAGTGGGGTGTCCAGGAACGTGTCTCGCCGACTTGTAGCCAGAGCATCAACAGCAGCATTGGGGCGTTTTGTCGCTGGGAATGTTGTCGGTGCCGACTCTCGTCTGACTTCATCCTGGCCGCCTCTCTCGTTTTTCTTCTCGACCGCCCCAAAGATGGGCCAGCTTTCCGAGAGCAGCAATGCCGGGTCGATGTTTGTCCGGGCAAACAAGCGGTACGAGGCGCACAAGCCGGTCGGCGCCGGAGCCGGAGGCGCCGGAGGAGCTGCAGCATCAGCCGCATCAGCCGCGGCTGCAGCTGCGCCGACGGGAAGCTCGACAGCCAGCCCAGCTCTCAGAAAGATGCTGTTTCCTTCGAGCAGCCCCCGCGAGCCCAGCATTGCCGAGTTCTACAAGAAACCGCCGCCCTCGTCTGCCTTGTCAGCGTCGCCCTCGGCCACGCCGACCACTGGAACCGGTTCGTCGTCGTCGTTTCGCCAGCGAACAGCCTCCAACCCATACCAGCTGTCTCGATCTCTTTCCGCTGGCACGTCGGCGACAGCAAAAGCGAAACCGCTCGGAAGCGTCTCGCCCAACATTCTTCCGCGAGCGTCTACAACGGTGGGCGGCAAACCAGACGGCGGCAGCCACGGCATCGTAACGTTGTGTGGCCAGGCCGGCTCGTTTGCAGACGAGACAACACCGGCGACAGACATGCCACCCCGGCCCCAACCCCAGCATCAGCGCCAGCACCAGCATCAGCCCCAGCATCAGCCCCAGCACCAGCATCAGCCTCAGCCTCAGCACCGGCCCCAGCTGCATGACGCCGGAAATGACGTTGCTCAGTTTGGGTTTGTCATCAACCCTGACGATATTGAGTCCGACGACGATCTGCTCCTGGATTTTGAGCAGCCGGGCGTGCTGTCGTCCAACCGGCCCCAGAAAGCAGCAGCAGCAGCGGCTCCACGGACACGGCCATCTCCGCCACCGCCCGCGGCACCCATGCAGGCCGCCTCAGTGTCGGCAACGGCCGTTGGCGCTGCTGCCTCCGCCCAGCAAAACGAGTTGCCTGCGTCTAGTCTTCCGTCTGCCTGCTCTTGGCCGTCGTCGCCTCCGTCCCACTTTGCGCCGCCGCCTCACGCTGCCGGGGCCAGAGCTGGAGGAGGTGCTGGCGGTGCTGGCGGCGGTGGTGCCGGAGCTGACGCCGGAGCCGGAACCACCCCCAGCGCCCAGAGAGTGCCGTCAGGCAAACGGGAGTCGCCGGTGGACGTGGATGTAGCGTCGCCCATGCCGCAGCCGGCCGCCAAAAAGCGGCGGCTGCCCAAGCACTGGAACAACGCCGCGGAGGAGGAGGCGGCGGCGGCTGCGCAAGCCGACGTGCCGGCGACGTTTGCGGAACGAGTGGGCAAGTTTGCTGCGGCGGCGACGACGCCGGTGGCCAACAAGCCCAAGCGGGAAGGCAGTGCGTTGCCGTGGGATGCGACGGCAAGCGCCGTCAAGGCGCAGAAGAAGCAGCTGAAGGACCAGCTGAGCAAGAAACCAGCCACGGCGGCAGGCACGGACACGGGCGTGTCGCAGCCCGCCGATGCCGACAAGCCTGGTGCAAAGACGCAGTCGGCCCGCAGCCACAGCGCGGCGACGGCGGCGGCGGCCGCAGATTCGGCCAAGCCACTCATGCTGAGCAGCGAGCAGCAGCACGTCAAGAACCTGGTGTGCTTCAAGAACTCGAGCGTGTTTTTCACGGGCCCGGCCGGCACGGGCAAGTCGGTGCTGATGTGCGCCATCATCGAAGAGCTGCGGCGCAAGTACCGGCGGGAGCCCGAGCAGCTGGGCGTGACGGCGTCGACCGGCCTGGCCGCCTGCAACATTGGCGGCATGACGCTGCACAGCTTTGCCGGCATCGGGCTGGGCAAGGAGGACGCGCAGACGCTGGTGCGCAAGATCCGGCGCAACCCCAAGGCCAAGAACCGCTGGCTGAAAACCAAGACGCTCGTCATCGACGAGATCAGCATGGTGGACGGCGACCTGTTCGACAAGCTGTCGCAGATCGGCCGCACCATCCGCAACAACGGCCGTCCCTGGGGCGGCATCCAGCTCGTGCTGACCGGCGACTTCTTCCAGCTGCCGCCCGTGCCCGACCGCGACAAGCGCGACGTCAAGTTTGCCTTTGAAGCCTCCACCTGGTCCACCTCCATCGACCACACCATTGGCCTCACCCAGGTGTTCCGCCAAAAGGATCCTGGTATGTTGCAGCACCCGTAGCCCCAAGAAGACAAAGGACACAGGCTCACACTCTTTTTTTGCAGAATTCGCGGAGATGCTCAACGAGATGCGGCTTGGACGCATCAGTGACCAGACTGTCCAGACTTTCAAGTCACTGTCTCGGCCGCTCCAGTTCGACGACGGCCTCGAGGTGACAGAGCTGTATGTTTTCAGCATTTCTACTGTTTCTCTCTTCATCTTTTTTTTTGTTTAGGTCTCCGGATGCTGACGCTTTTTGGTCATAGATTTCCAACGCGCAACGAAGTCGACAGCTCCAACGAAAAACGGCTGAGGGCCCTGTCGGGCAAGCCGTACCGATACCTGGCGTACGACTCGGGCGACGAGGCCGTGCGGGACCGGCTGCTGCAGAACATGATGGCGCCCAAGGCGCTGGAGCTGCGCGTGGGTGCGCAGGTGATGCTGATCAAGAACATCGACGAGACGCTGGTGAACGGGTCGCTGGGCACGGTGACCAAGTTTATGACAGAGAGCGAGTACACCATGGCGGGCGGCGACGAGAACGGGCTGCACATGGGTCTGGACGACGAGGGCGCCGACCTGGCCAAGAAGCGGGCGAAGCTGCTGTCGCGCTTCCTCGAGGGCGGCGGCGGCGGTCCGGGCGAAGGCGGCAGCGGCGGCGGTGGCGGGCTGTTGCCGCTGGTGCAGTTCCGCACGGCGGACGGGTCGCACCGCTTTACGCTGGTGCGCTACGAGGAGTGGAAGGTCGAGCTGCCGAACGGCGAGGTGCAGGCATCGCGCCACCAGCTGCCGCTGATCCTGGCCTGGGCGCTGTCCATCCACAAGGCCCAGGGCCAGACGCTGCAGCGGGTCAAGGTCGATCTGGGCCGCGTCTTTGAAAAGGGCCAGGCCTACGTCGCGCTCAGCCGCGCCACCAGCAAGCACGGCCTGCAGGTCCTGCGCTTTGAAAAACACAAAGTCATGGCCCATCCGCGCGTGGTCGAGTTCTACTCCAAGCTCTACAGCGCCGAGCAGGCCCTCACCAACAAGTCGGGCAACGCCTCCATCCTGGCCTTTACCCAGCGCACCGAGCTGCCGCCGCCGTCCGACACCGAGCTGGCCGGCATGTTTGCCGCCATGAAGAAAAAGCCCGTGGCCAGCAGCAGCAACAACAAATTGGCGGGAAAGCCAGCAGCCAAGCCAGCCGTCCGACCGACTCTGACGAAACCAAAGCCGGCCGCAGGATTAAGCAGCTGGAAGAAGACGGCTGTGGACCCGGAAGACGATGAGGATGCCTGGGAGGCCATGGCAGCACATAACATGTGACGAGGCAAGCCGTTGTCTCAAAGGGCTTGACTCGTAGTATGAACTGCCTTTTGCCTTTTTCTATGCCTCTATAGGGAGTCCCTTTTATATAGTCTTGTATTAGTCAGAGGATCGGATCGCGAAGGAACGCCTTGGAAGGGTTTTGTTAGATATATCGGGCCATGGCATTCAGTTATGCGTTTTTGCTGGCTTTGTCTTTTTGAACGGCAGGAGTGACGCCGAAATAATGGAAGGCGCATTGCATCACTGTAATACTGCATAATAGTGACTCTGTATTAAGGCGCTGTAATAATATGTATTGCTGCGCTGTAAGAGTCGCTACAAACCGCTAACTGTCCTTATCGATAAGCCCCAAAGGCGCAAGCGCGAACAAATGAAAATTGAAGAAATGGCAGGAGCATCCCAGCATTGCCTAGCGCCATGCCAATCATTGTACGGAGTAATCAGTCTTGTTTTGGTGCTTTGTTTCTTCAATTTTTCTGCTTTCGTACACAACAGAGTTGGCAGAAACAACACTTTCTGTCAACTAAACCGACGCAGCTCTCCGCAACCGAACGAGAGGCAGATGAGCATAGAGGGGGTAATCATAGGGCAACGGAACAAGATACACAGACGGCCAGAAAACAAGCGTTGCCTTGTCCTGCCTCCCTTTCCTCTCCTCTCGCAGCGCGTCGCCACTGTCTATTTTCTGTTCCCCCCCTTTCTTTCTTTCTAGGCCACAATGGCGAGCGAGTTTCTGCAGATGGTTGTGACGGTGCATCTTCGCCAGCCTCCGCAACGACTGCATGGAACCGTCACGGGTTTGGAGGCAGGCCAAAGCCTGACGCTCAGCAACGGTGGGTGGCTTTTTCTGCACAGTCACATGTGTTTCTAGTGTCCAATTTATTTAATTTTGTATTTGTATTTTATTTTTCCTCTTTTTTGGCACCCAACACTGCTAACGTGCGATAAAAAGTTTGGTCTCTTGACGACAACCGATGGCAGCCACAGGTTGTTGTCGATCCAGCCAACATTGTCGAAATCGTTGAGGCACGCAACGATCCAGCACCGCAGCCACTGCAGCCACTGCAGCCACTGCAGCCACCGCCTGTCGCTGCACCGATTCACGAGGCTTTGCCTGTTCAGACAGCAGCGGTAGCAGCGGCCGCTCCCTACGTGTATCCGGCGGCATATCCTGCGTACGGCCCCGTCCCCGTTGCTGCTGCTGGCACTGGTTTCCCGATGGCACCTCCCGTGCACAGGCCGCCCGACAAGACCACAACTCCTGTGTTTTCCGATCCGGCCATTCTGTCGTTCAAGCCGCGGTCAGGGCAACAGCAGCAGCAACCGGGCTCGGGCTCGGGCTCTGGCTCTGGCTCGGGCTCGAACAACTACCCGCAGCTGTTGGCTCGGCCGCTGTTTGGCGCTGACGGCATTGGAGATGTGCCCGCAGCAGGAGCGCCGAGTGCGTACCCTGCGCACAATGATGCATCGCGGAATGCTACGCCTGTGGCACCCGTGGCGCCCGTGCAGGGGTATCCCGCCGAGACAGGTACCATTATAGGGAAGGTGCTCAAACCGTTGGCAGACAGCCACAGGAGCAACACTGTGCACAGCAGCGGCAGCAACACGGCCACGCGGACCGGCGAGACGGGCAGAACCGTTGTCAGCGTCACAGAAGATACTGTGTATGCGACCGACGCCACAGACAGCGAGCTCGGCGGTGGCCCGGACGAGGAGAGCCCGCAGGCGGCAAGGCGGAAAGCCACGAGACGAGCAGGGGTGCAGCAGCCCGGCGGCCTAAAGCGAGAAGCTGCAGCAAAACAGGTGGCCGAGAAGCGGGAGACCGGCTCGAAACGACAAGGCGCTGTGAAAGGCCAGCAGAAACAGGGCGGCGGCGGCGGTGGCGGTGGGCCTGGAAAAGGCTGGCGCGAGACGCCGATTCTGCAGAGTACGGCGAATTTCCAACCATACAATGCGCTCAAGAAAAAAGGAGGCGCTGTCGGCGGTGGTAGCGGCGGCGGGGGCCGGCGGCACCGGTACCAGGCGAGCCAAGACAACGGCTGGGCATCGGAAGACGCCACGGACGTGCAGGAAATGGGGGATTTTGACTTTGAGAGCAGCCTGGCCAAGTTCGACAAGCGCGCCATCTTCGACCAGATGCGGCGCGAAGACCAGATCGACGAGGCTGACCGGCTAGTCGGCCACAACCGGCGGCCGCAGCCGGCCAAGTCCAAAAACCTGCACCCCCTGCAGAATGTGCTTGACCTGCCACCGACTCGGATAGCAGGCACCGGGGCTGGCGCTGGCGCTGGCGCTACTCATACTGCGGGAACGGCCTCAGCGATGCCGACAATGCCGGTGAAAATTCTGTCCCGCGAACCGCAGCAGAAGGTGGGAGCGGACTTTTGGAACAGCGAAGCCGACGACAACACCGCGGCGATGGAGGTAGTTGACATTGTGATTGGCAGCGGTGGCGGCGGTGTTGGTGCACGCGGCGTCGGCAGCGGCGAGCGTTACAGTGGGCGCGAGCTGGGCAGCCGGCAAGGTTCGCGGCGCGGCGAGGCCAAGGCAACGGCGGCCGCGGTGGCGGCGGCGGCAGCAGTGCGGAAGCGGTCAAGATCACGGAAAGCTAGCACCACGGCCGTGGCACAAGGACCGGGACGGATGAGCACGGGCCGGCGAGAGCACAAGAAGGGACGGCGAGGCGGTGGCGGTGGCGGAGGCGGCGGCGGCGGTGGCGGTTCGGCGGCAGCAGGGGGTGGCGGGCCAGGCTTGTATTTGATGCCGTCGCACCGGCGTATCGAGACGGTCTCGGCGCTGCAAATGATCAACCTGGAGAACATTGCTCGCAACGAGCTGGGCCTGACCGAGGACATGATGACGGAGAACGGCGGACGGGGGATTGCCGAGGTGGTGTTGATAGCGCTGAGGGACCCGGCGATCCAGCTGCGTACCGGCGCGTCGGCCATGGCGGCGGTGGCGGCGACACCGGCGACGGTGGCGACGGTGGTGGTGTTGGCGGGCAACAACAAGTCGGGAGTGCGGGCTGTGGCGGCAGCGCGGCATCTGCGCAGCAAAGGCGCCAATGTGCTGGTGTGCGTGGTGGGCATTGAGCGAGGCGAGCACGAGCTGCTGGAGGATTTTCGGCAGCAGGTGCGGCTGTACCGCAACTTTGGCGGGCGAGTCTACCACAAGACGGACCTGTTTGAGCACCTGCGCAAGCTGGGCAGTGCGGCGGCCACGGGCGCGGGCGGCGGCGGCGGCGATGCAATTGTTGTGGGGCGGTCGGCAGCAGCAGCAGCGGCAGCGGCGGCGGCGGCGGCGGCGGCGGTATCAGCAGGCGGAGGAGGCATGGCGGCGCCGCCGCCACCGACGGTGACGCTGATTGTGGATGCGCTGCTGGGGATGGCCGTGGGGTTTGACGAGCTGCGGTCGGGCGACCAGGCGACGGTGTACGAGCTGATCGAGTGGGCGAACCGCAACGAGGCGTTTGTGCTGGCCGTGGACGTGCCGTCGGGGCTGGATCCGACAACGGGCAGGGCCACGATTGTGGACGGCGAGCAGCTGTATGTGCGGCCTCGCTTTGTTGTGTCCATGGGAGCGCCAAAGCGCGGCTTGCTGGAGGCCATCGCTGCAGCGGCAGCCGGCAGTAGTAGCAACGGCGTGGACGACGACGATGGCGATCACGACAACGACGATGACGACGACGACGACGACGACGACGATGACGACGATGGCCTAGACGACGATAACCTCGAGGCCGGAGGCACTGGCAGTGCCGGCGATGACCCGTCCCTGAGACCGGCGACAAAAGCAGCGGCAGCGGCAGCAGTAGCAGCTGCCTTACCAGTGGGGTCAGCTGCAGCAGAGTCATATACGAGTATCATGGGCACAGCCGGCGGCAGCGGCGGCCAGGGCTTGGATGGCTCGGCAGCAAGTGCAGTAGCAGCAGCGGCGGCGGCGGCGGCGGCGGCAGGGTCAGCAGCAGCAGCAGCAGTCGACGATGCAGCAGCGGACTGGCGGCTGTTTGTGGCCGACATTGGACTGGACGCGGCAGTGTGGAAGAAGGCCGGGACGAAGATGCGGCGAGGCGTCGACTTTGATGACAAATGGGTGTTGGAGATGAAATATGCGAGGGAGTAGGTGGGAGTGGGAGCAGAAGTGGGAGCAGAAGTGGAAGGAGAAGTGGCGGTGGTAGGAGAAATGAGCTGGTCAAGGCCACCAGACAGAGAGCGAGCATTCTTGGACGAACGGCGCAAAACTCTTCAGCAGGATGCGGGGAGAAAATTGTATTCTAGTGTTTTTTTCCTTGTTATTACTACAGCGGCATGGCATGGCGTTTTGCGGTGGGCGAGGTTGAAGAAAAGATAGAGACAGACTGGCCGCGAGGACCCGAGCTGTTGGAGTTTGAATCAAGCTTAATGCATAGCAACATCACAGCACTTTGATTTGACGGCGGCGTGTTTGCTCACAGTTTAAAAGCGACTGCCAGTTGGCTTTCACACACAGTTGTTGCAAGATTGATCAGCCTTCCATTGAAGTTGGTAATGCTCGTATTTGTGCAAGATTAATCAAACTTTCGTGCAAGATTGATCAGACTTCCACTGCAGACTGGCAGACCATCCACGGCTGTCCGGCTACGCTTCGAGAGCCTCCTTTTCTGCCTTTACCAGGCGTGCGCACTCTGCGTCGAGGTCGTCCTGCTGGGGTGCCCAGCCCAGCACTTGGCGAGCGCGGTTGGCCGATGCGCGCGCATTGGAGCCGAGGAAGACGGCGCCGCGGCCCATGACGCTGTCGTATTCGTCTGGCGGCAGCTCCTGAACGGTGGCTGTGGCCGGCAGAAAGCCCTGCTCGATGGCAGCGGCCAGCAGCTTCTCGGCGATTTTTCCAAAGCTCTGAGAGATGGAGTCAGCGGGGGAGGAGAGACAACAAGGGCAGAAGACGCAAAGAAGATGAAATGCAGCGAGGGGGAGAAAAAGAGGAGAAAGAGAGGAGAAAGAGAGGAGAAAGAGAGGAGAAAGAGAAGAGAACGAGAGGAGACAGAAAGGAGACAGAAAGGGGTAAGGAAGGGAAGCAATGGTTGAACCACAACCGCAACAGCAAAAAAAAAAAAAAAAAAAAAAAAAAAAAAAAAAAAGGAAAGAAACAAAAAAAAAAAAAAACCGAAAACAATCCGAATGGCTCGGCAAGGCCACACTCACCACTTCACCCACGCCAGCGCAGTAGAGGCCGTTGGCGTCCCAGGCTTCGGGACTGGCGGCCTTGGCCGGGGCCGAGGCGTCAGCCACGAGGGCGGTGACGATGCGGGCCAGGTCGGCAACGTGGATGTTGCCCCAGAGGCTCTCGCCCTTGCCGACGCGCACGCCGTAGCCGCGCTGCAGCATGGCCTTTGCCAGCGAGGGCATCTGCACGCTGCGCTGGTGGACGGGGCCCTGGCCGGGGCCGTAGATGACGGGCGGGAAGACGAGGGCGGTGTGGATGGGGGAGTGCGCAGCCACGACGTCGAGGATGTAGTTGTCCATGGCCCGAGCCGGGTAGGCGCGGATCAGGCGGGCAAGGCGGACCTGCTCGGTGGCGTCGTCGTAGACGACCGACGAGGCCTGGCCGGGCACGTTGTTGGCGTCGGCCAGCTCAGGGGCTGCCAGCAGCGAGGCGCCCGAGACCTGGACCCAGAAGACTGTGGGATGAGAGTCAGGGGGGGGGGGACGTATTAAAGAGAAGAGCAGAGGAAGAAGGCATAGAAAAGGGAGAGATTGTAAAAGAGATGCAAAGAGAGAGATGCAAAGAGAGATGCAAAGAGAGATGCAAAGATGCAAAGAGAGAGATCACAAAAGATCGCAAAAGAGAGAGATGCAAAATATTGCAAAAGAGCTTACCATCCTTGCTGGAAGAAGCTTTGAGAAGGCCCTGGTGGATGGCCTTGGCGCCAGCCATGTTGCTGTTGGAAGCCATGTCTGCACGTCGTCAGTTCTGGACTCTCAGAGAAAAAGACAGTAGAGAAGGTTCAGAAAGAAGAGTAAATGAGCAAACACCTCAACTCCCCAACCCCCAACCTACTCAGGACAATGTCGGCCTCGGCCGCACACTTCTCCACAATGTCAGCGTCGCCCAGGTCGCCCACCACGACAGTGACGTCTGGGTAGGCTTTGCGGACCATCTCGGCCTTCTGGGCATCGCGGACGAGCGTGCTGATGCTGTACTGGGCGCCCGCCGCGGAGAGCTCGTAGAGCACTTGGCCGCCAATGTAGCCCGTGGCGCCGGTTCTGGAGATGTTAGAAGGGAAGCCTTTTTTGTCTTTTCCTTTTTTTTTTTTTTTGGTTGCCTTTCTTCTTTTCAAAAAATGACGAGCACGCACAGAAAGATCTTGGTCATGTTGGTCGTAGAGTGCCGATTTTGCCCGAGGGAGTAGAACAGCAGAGCCAGCAAAAGAGTCAGAGGAATGGTGGCCCGCGCATGCACAAGACGCATGTCGAGACAAGGAGTTTATAGCTTGGTCAGATATCAAAACTGTTTCTGCCGGCCCTGAACGATGCACGGCAGCTGTTGCTTTATCGCTTGGGGCAGGCTAACCTGCCAGACAAGCAGCAGGCAACCCCACGCTGCCCACTTCCGGCACTGTCGAGATCCGAGATGCGGCCGCCGACACGCCGAAGAAGAAAAAATATTATTTAAATATTAAATAAATAAATAAAATTGTCAACGCTCGTACAGTGTCCCGTCGAGACGCGTTGTAATACTGCCTTACGAGTCACGTGGGAACTCCGACGACTGATCTTGCGGCTGTCGCTCCTTCCAATCAATAAACCCATCGCAAAACCGGCTCCAGATGCTATTCATTATCATTACAGCAATGCAGCATCGCAGTATTACAGAGTATTGATACAATTTCTTTGTACCGACAGGGCTGGACGTGGGCAAAATGCACAACATGCATGACAGCCCATCTCAGTCTGGTGGATACAGCACCGTTCCATTGATCCACGACTTTTCTCGGCAGCAGAGACGACGCCCGTTTGATCCCATGACTTTTCAGCCAGCAGAGACGCTTTATCCCATAACTTCTCAGCCAGCAGAGACGCTTTATCCCATAACTTTTCAGCCAGCAGACGACGGGTGCCTGATCCCATCACTTTTCCCAGCCAGCAGAGACGACCTTCTGTTGCCTGTCAGTCGTCGGCTTTGGGAACGAGGGTGGTGTTGAAGATGGAGCCGTCGCAGTACTCGACCCAGCCGTCGAGGTCCATGGTCTTGATGACGGTGCTGAAGGTGGCAGCGGCTTTGTTGCTGGCGGCGCTGTCGGGGCTGGCGGCGGCGCCGCAGATGGCGGCCTTGTCGTCGGCGCTGACGTGGCCGGGGGCGCCGTCGGGGTATTCGATGTGGAAGACGGGCTTGCCGGCAGCGACAAAGGGGGCAAAGGTGTCGCACTCGCCGAACTGGACGCACTGCTCGTTGACGGAAAAGGCGACGGCGGGCAGGACGCGCGGGATGATGGCGGCGGCGTTTTTGAGGCCGGTGGCCATGCCGCGGGCGGCGGCGGCGGCGGCCAGAAAGCCGACAAAGCCGACGGCGTCGTCGGCGGTCAGGCCCAGCCCGTTGTCGTTGGCATAGCCGTCGACGTTGTCGGGGTCGATGGCGTCGCAGCCGCGCTCGGCCGCCATGGCGATGCGCCGCTCCATGATCTGCCGCAGCGCCGGGCTGCTGACGTTGACCCAGAACTCGCCGGGCCAGCCGTCGAGGCCCTTGCCAATGTCCTCCTGGGCAAAGTCGCCCGCGTCCGGCCGGAAGTCCTCGTACGACCCGGCGCTGAAGTAGCAGATCACCCGCGTGGCGTCTGCGCTGCCGTTGCCCGCCGCCTTGATCGCCGCAATCGTCGACGCCGGCGTGTCAAACAGGTCCACGTCGTACACCTGCACGCCCGCCGGGCTCAGCGGCGTCTTGGCCGACGGCGCCGCCACCGTGCCCGTCAGCACAATCTGCCACGTCGCGTCGACCGCCGGCTGCCACAGCGAAGAGGCGTTGGCCGGCGCCGCCAGCGTCGGCTGCGGCCCGCTGGCCGAGCCCGTGGCGGTTGCCGTCGGCGATGGATCGGACGACGAGCTGCTGTCATCCCCGTGGTGGAGGCCGACGCCGAGGCCGACGCCGAGTCCGACGCCGAGGACCACCACCGAGCCGCCAATAACGGCGGTCTTTGCCCAGAGAGGCCAGCTCTTGAAGGAAGGCATGAGTGATGGAGAGAGAGGGAGGAGAGAGAGGGGAGAGAGAGGGAGGAGAGAGAAGGGGAGAGAGGGGGAGGACAGAGAAGGGGAGAGAGAAGGGGAGCGGAAGAGAAGTGAAGAAGTTAGAAGAGAGGTGAGAATGGATGAGAGAGACACAACCGATGGAACAAAGGAAACCTAAAGAAAAGGAATTAAAAAGGGAGTCCCTTGGAAAAGAACTGAAACGAAAGAAAGGGCAATAAAGACAGAAAAGAGGGCAATAAAAACAGAACAGAGGGCAATAAAAACAAAAAAAAGAGGCACTCCAAAGAGGTACGTCGTGCTCCTAAAGAATCGAGTATTCTACTTCGTATTCGCGTTCCTTCGTCAAAACTCTTTCGCTGGCAAGGCAGATCACTGAAAATCGACCCACCAGAAAGCACTAATAAAGGCAACGATGGGCAGCGGTAATTAGCCAAGACAGTAGGGCTGCTAGCGCCTCGCAAAGGCGTTTTTACAGAGGCAGTGCTGACCCCTGAGTGGAATTAAGCTTGTTTGCATGGTGCACTTTACTAGACTGTCTTTGAACGGCTTCGTTCTGATCGGGCAGGTTGTGTCGAGTCTCAGATCTCAGAGTCTATGGTTTTCAGTCAGAGAAATCACCGTATGGACTCAGTCAGAGAAATCACCGTATGGACTCAGTCAGAGAAATCACAGTATGGACTCAGTCAAAAATCAATTATTAGACGGCAGCCGGAACTAATATCCAGCTACCAACCAGAAATAAAACAAGATTTGGGTAATACAGGACAACAAATTGCAATGACAAGATAAACAAGATAGACCGGCCTTTTGTGCTCTTTGACAAGAGCTCCTGAGGTATTCTGTGGTAGGCATCGGCCAAGGACGACTGCAAAATCAAACATTGCACAGATCGGGATATAACGAGGCAAAAAAAGGGGAAGAAAGGAAAAAAAAGAAAAATAAGATAAAAAACCCCAAAACAACCCCAAAACACAACTGGAACAAAAAAGTCAAACAAATCAAGTCAGTGGCTCTCTCCTTTTTTCCCTTCACCCGCCATTCACTGCCGACTGCCGCCGAGCTTGGCTGCCTGGCCTGTGGCCGTGTTGGCATAGATGGCGGCCGTGTTCACGACAGTTTCGACAAAGCTGGGGTTGCCCGCCGTGTCCGTGGCCGTGCCGGTGCCGGTGCCGGTGCCGGTGTAGCCGGCATTTGCGCTGGTGCCCGGGTCCACGAATCCGGTGCGGGTATTGGCGGCTGAGCCGGTTGTGCCGACGACGGCCGGGTCGAGACGGCTGGTGTAGGGCTGCTGCTGCTGCTGCTGAAGGGGCTGCTGCTGGAGGGGCTGCTGCTGGAGGGGCTGCTGTTGAAGGGGTTGCTGCTGCTGCAGAGGCTGCTGCGTGGCGGCGGCCGAGCGGGTGCCGCTGTTGTAATTTCCATTGCTGGTGTAGGCTTGGTTTCGATTGGCGTTGTGTCCATTGGTGTAGTGTCCATTGGTTCCATTGGCCCCGTTGGCGTAGGTCCCGTTGGTTCCATTGGTTCCGTTGGTTCCGTTGGTGCCGTGGACACCCCGGGCCCCGTTGGCGCCGATGGCGGCGGCCCCGGCGCCGCCGGCAGCAGCCCCGACGCCGGCGCTCTTGTGCTCGATCTTCTTGGCTGGCGGCACGTCCTTGCTGGGAGCGGCATGGCCCATGGTGAAGACAGGGCTCTGCCAGTCGTCGCCCTGGCGGGCCATGGCGCGGAACTGCGACGTCTTGGCGCTGAAGCCGCCGGGCAGGTGGATGTGGGGGAAGATGCTGTCCTCCATGATCAGGGCGATGTTGGTGCGGGCGGCGCCTGGCTTGGTCTTGCCGGCGGTCGCCGCCGTGGCCGCCTCCTTGTCCTTGCGCGCCTGCTTGAGCTGCTTGTCGGCGGCCATGCGCTTGCGGGCGGCGGCAAAGAAGCGGCTGTAGGCGCCGGGCACGCTGCTGCTGCCGTCTTCTGCCTGAGCCTCGTTCGCGGCCGTGCGGGCGGCCCGGTCGGCCTCCAGCTTGATCTCGTACAGGTAGCCGTCCAGCTTGGCAACGTTGTCGCGCACGGCCTGCTCGAGCGCCTTCTGCAGAGCCGGGCGCAGGGCGCGCACCAGCAGCGGCTTGGCCAGGCCAAACAGCAGCTTGTGGCGCGACTTGACCAGCTTGAGGCGCAGCTTGTCAATGTCGACGCGCACGTGCGTCACCTTGAAGAAGTGGTGGCGGTCCTGCTCGGCCGCCGTGGCCAGGCGCAGGCGCAGGCTCAGGCCGCGGCCGCCCAGCATCAGATTGAAAATGCCGAGGTCGGTCAGGGCCGGGAAGCCCTGCTTGCGCCGCACGTAGTAGCTGACGTTGCGCAGATCCAGCTGGATGCCGGCCACGCTGACGTCGATGCTGTGCTGGTTGCGGCCCACGGCGTCGGCCAGCATCTTGCGGCCCCACGAGAGGTGGTTGCTGTTGTGGATCTCCACCATGTTCGGCAGCAGGTTGTCGCTCTCGATCACCAGACCCTCCACCACGGCGTCCAGCCCGGCGTCCGAGTACTCGATGCGCGGCACCGGCACGTAGTGCAGGCTTTGCAGCGCCGCCGGCAGCACCACCGTGGCCAGGTCGCGCAGCAGGTGCGGCTTGAAGGCCGCCTTGCCGTCGCTGCCCGTGCCGAGGTCGCGGAAGAGCGTGCGCAGCGATTCGGCAAACGCCCGGTTCTGCGCGTCCTCGTCAAACTGCCGCGCCAGGAACCGCACCTCGTCCAGGACGCCGTCCGTCTGCGAGCGGTACTTGTCGCCCAGCAGCACGCGGCCCTGCTCCGACAGCCCGTTCCACTCGTCCGTCGCCTCCTGCTGCAGAATGAAGCCCGGCTCCTGCAGCGTGCGCCGCAGGCACTGGTCCACCGCCCGGAACCAGCCCTTGAGCTCCGGGTCCGCGTCCGCCGTCCGGTACACCCGGTTGATCGCCGCCCACAGCCCGTCTGTCGACGTGCCGTTGGCAAACCGCTCAATCAGCGTCTTCAGGTCCGCCTCTGCCCGCGCCAGCTTGCTGCGCGTCGCCTGCACCGTGCCGCCGCTGCCCGCCGCCGCCGCCGCCGCGTGGCCCTGGTACTGCTCCGCCAGCGTCAGCAGCGTCCCCACCGCCTCCTGGTACTCGGGGTGCTGCTGGCACTCCACCACCATCTTCTTGAGCCGCAGAACCACCTGGTCGCGCCGCTCCGCCGGCACCTTCTCGTCCAGGTAGTTCTTTGTCTGATCGCGCAGCTGCGCCGCCTTGGACTGCGCCGCCTCGGCCACGTCGTCCTGTGTGACGTCGCCGCCGGCCCCGGCCCCGGCCCCGGCCCCCGTCTGCGGCTTGTTCTTCTTGTACAGACCCTGCGCCTGGCTCTTCAGCCCGTCACGGGAGAGGTCCGGCTTGTCGTGCCACGTGTGGTCCGGCGCCGGCTCGTCAATCCCGGCCAGCTGCTCCTGCGACGGCCGCACCTTGTCGGTGAGCTTGCTCGCCGAGTCGGCCATAATGTCGCGCATCAGCACCGTGGCATCCTGCACTAGAGGGGGTCAGTCGACAAACAAACACTAAACAAACACTAAACAAACACAACACAACACAACACAACAAACAAACATACACAGCTTGCGGAACTGGCCGTTGGTCAGAACCAGCTCGGCCAGGGTCTTGAAGCTCTGCAGCGCCTTCTGCCCGTCCTCCTGGGCCGCCGACTTGTCCACGGGCGCGCCCGGCTTCTCAATGTCGCTGTAGTCGCGGTGGCTGGTGTGCCAGATAAAGTCCTGCACCAGATTGCCCTCGTTCTTGCTGAGCAACAGGTACTTGGCCTGGCTGACCACCTCGCGCACGTCCGCCACCAGCCGCTGCCCGTCTGCCGACAGCCGCTTCGACGGGCTCGACAGCGCCTTGGAGTTGATGAAGCTGTTGAGCGTCACGTCGATCTGCTCGTTGGACGGCATCTTGCCCAGCGAAAAGGCCCCCGCGATGCCCACCAGCTGCAGCTTGCGGTCAATGTCGGCATCGCGCTTCTTGACATTGGTCGGCCGGTTGACCAGACCCGACGCCGAAGACATGATGGCTGTGAAGGCAAAAGTCGTTTCTTTGAAAGAGAGAGAGAGTGGTGAAAGTGGCGAGCGTGAAACAGAACAGCGAGCGAGTTCGGATTCACACTTGCAAGGCTAAAGCTGGACTTTGAAAAAATCGACACTGCAAAAGCACTTGAAAGTCAAAATGAAGAGAGAGAAAACCAGGAAAATATAGCCCGGATCAACCTCCGTCCTTCAGCTCCTTATAAACCTTCACATGGCTTCCCCCCCTCCCCAACCGGTTCGTCCCAGCATGCCACAGGACGAACACGTCATGCACGACGGGTTGATGAGCAAAGAACATGACTCCCTCTCTCTCAGCATCCCATGGCCACACAACACCACGCACGCCCTCTCGGCTGCATACAGTAATGACAGCTGGATCAGGTTGGGATCGACGCTCCAGGCGCCCGGGGGCGATGACAAAGGACACCCCCCCGAAAACAGAAAAAGAACATGCCCCGTCGCAGTTCGAGAACAGCAAAGGGACCCCCAGGTGGAGACAAGCTTAGTACGCATCTGTCTGGCACTCAAGGAAATTTTTTTGCATGGTTTCAGAAAGAAGTATCGTCATTTGTACTTTTTACCATCGTACACCCTTGGTCACTGTGCAAAAAAAAGCATTCCGTCATTGATTTCACTTAAGTGGAGACGGTTTTTCGGAGCAGCCCTCCCTGGTTTCGGTTAGAGGATGGCTAGGTAACCCAGCCGAGAAAGGACGTGTGAAATACGAGAGTACGATGCTCGAGTACTCTGTACGTCGTTCGTCGTACGGAATACCCGTTATTGTTACGTCGTATAACTGGCGTTCTTTGTCCTGGTTCTCGACCTGCTCGTACTCTATGGAGCAATACAGCGAGGCTCTGCTTCGCAGCGAGGCTAGATTGCACATGCCGAGGACCAAAGCTGAAAGACAGACTGGGACGCTGTTGTGGTTTGGCAGCTCTGGTGGTGGACCTCAGTTGTCGATTTTGACCAGAAGGTCAAGACGCCCAGAAGGCAGCGGGTCAAAAGCAGCCCCTTTCGCATGTGGCAAATGGGGGCCGCGATGGGCCAACTTGCAGCTAGCATCGATAGCCAGAAACATGGTGTGGTAACTAGTTCATGGTGTTTGCATCGTTAGCAGGTAGCAGGAAGATCCAGAGAAAAGAAGCTGAGGTATTGCAACTTCATCAAGCTGCAAGCCGTGAGAAACAATTAACTGGTAATAGTGGTCGATATCTTCAATGATCTCATTTGTCGTGTTTCTGTCAAGCAGCCGCTCAGAGCTCTCAAGAATGTAATAATGTTTGCAACTGGATTCTTCGTTTTGCTCGCCGCATTTGTCTATTTTGTTCTCGGCAGGATAACAGAGGCAGCTGATGGAATGTGTAATACGTCATAATTCACTGTGCGGTGGACAATTTGGCAGCCGCAACCGGCTCTCCAGATACATCACGTGACCCGGCGTTCACTTCGCGTGCTCTTTTGGCAGAAAACCAAGAGCCAACGGCTGACCTCCAATTCCAACTGTCAGACCCGATGCATGATTGGCACGCGTCGTCAAGATGGACCATCCCATCACGCAAGAGGCCCGCCTGGAAGACGAGCAGCAGTATGGAGACGAGCCAGATCTCGACGAAAAGTGTGTTGAGTTTTTTTTTTTTTTTGACAAGCTTGAATGTGTTCTTTTGCAAAAATGCACAAAGTGCATTTTTGTATTTTTTTCTCCTCTTCCCTTTTCTAACATTTACAGGTACCCCGGCCGACCCCACAACCACTCGGTGACGTTGCCGTTTTCGGCCTTGGTGGACGAGCTGTTTGTGCCGCTGAACGAGATCAAGCAGCGACCGGCCGGCGGCGGCGGCGGCGGCGTTGCGGGTGGGGCGGCGGCGGCAGCGGCAGTGCAGCGGCGCAAGCTGGGGCTGGGGCTGGGACTGGGCCCGCGGCTGTCGCCGCACGAGCAGCGGCGGGCGGTGATTGGGCGGTTTGTGGCGCGGTGGCGGGCGGAGGTGGGCAACGACATCTACCCGGCCATGCGGCTGGTTTTGCCGGACAAGGACCGCGACCGCAGCGTGTACGGGCTGAAAGAGTTGACGATTGGGCGGCTGCTGGTCAAGCTGATGAAGATCGACAAGAACTCGGACGACGCGCACGCGCTGCTGCACTGGAAGCTGCCGGGGGCCGGTGGGTATGGCGGGTATGGCGGGTATGGCGGCGCTGGCGGCGCTGGCGGCGGGGCGACCGGCCCGGCGGCGGCGTCGGCAGCAGCAGCGGCCGTGGGCGGGGCGGGCGACTTTGCAGCGCGCTGCTACGAGGTGCTGGCGAAGCGGCCGCTGCGGACGGAGCCCGGCGATCTGCGCATCGGGCAGGTCAACGTGCTGCTGGACCGGCTGGCGGCGGCCAGCGGCGAGGCGGCGCAGCTGGCCGTCTTCGAGACGCTGTATGCGCACACGCCGCCGGGCGAGCTGGTGTGGCTGGTGCGCATTGTGCTGCGGCAGCTCAAGGTGGGCGCCAGCGAGCGCACCATTCTCAACGTGTGGCACCCGGACGGCGAGGCGCTCTTCAGCGTGTCGTCGAGCCTGCGGCGCGTGTGCTGGGAGCTGGTGGACCCGGCGGTGCGGCTGCTGCAGAGCCGGCCGGGCGGCGACGGCAGCGGCAACGGCAGCGGCGACGGCAGCGGCAGCGTTGGCGTGGTGCCCGTGCTCATGCAGTGCTTCCAGCCGCAGCTGGCGCAGTTCCAGATGGCTGCGTCGTTTGCCAAGCTGGTGGAGAAGCTGGGCCCGACCGAGGACGACGCCGAGTTCTGGATCGAGGAGAAGCTCGACGGCGAACGCATGCAGATGCATATGGTCGAGGACGCGACCGTGCCCGGCGGCTTCCGCTTCGCCTTTTGGTCGCGCAAGGCCAAGGACTACACGTCGCTGTACGGGGCCAGTCTCGAGGACCCGACGTCGGCGCTCACGCAGCACTTGCGAGGGGGGGGCGAGGGTGGTGAGAATGGGGAGGGTGGTGAGAATGGAGAGAACGGCGCGGGCGGCGAGGCCGGGGCGTTTGCGGCGGGCGTGCGCAATTTGATTCTGGACGGCGAGATGATCACGTGGGACCCGGTGCGCGACAAGATGGTGGCGTTTGGCACGCTGAAGACGGCGGCGCTGGGGGCGCAGGCGAATCCGCAGGACGCGGCGGCGGCGCGGCCGGTGTTCCGGGTGTTTGACATTCTGCTGCTCAACGACCAGGCGCTGACGCGCTACACGCTGCGGGACCGGCGGCGGGCGCTGGAGCGGGCCGTCGTCGGGGTGCGGCGGCGGCTGGAGATCCACCCGTACGTGCGGGCGACGTCGGCGGCGGCGGTGGAGCCGCTGCTGCGGCAGGTGGTGGCGGACGCGTCGGAGGGCCTGGTGCTCAAGAACCCGCGGTCCATGTACCGGCTCAACAGCCGCAACGACGACTGGATCAAGGTCAAGCCCGACTACATGACCGAGTACGGCGAGTCGATGGACTGCGTCGTCGTCGGCGGCTACTTTGGCTCCGGCCGCCGCGGCGGCATGCTCTCCAGCTTCCTGTGCGGCCTGCGCGTCGGCGGCGCCAGCGAAAAGTGCCTCAGCTTCTTCAAGGTCGGCGGCGGCTTCTCGGCCGACGACTACGCCGAGCTGCGCCGCCTCACCGACGGCAAGTGGCACGACTGGGACCGCGCCCACCCGCCCAGCGACTTTGTCGAGCTCGCCGGCGGCGACCGCGGCCAGGCCGAGCGGCCCGACGTCTGGATCCGCCCCCGCGACTCCGTCGTGCTCTCCGCCAAGGCCGCCAGCATCTCGCCCTCCGACTCCTTCGCCACCGGCTACACCCTGCGCTTCCCGCGCTTCCGCCGCCTGCGCCTCGACCGCTCCTGGGACTCCGCCCTCGACGTCGCCCAGTTCCACGCCCTGCGCGCCCGCATCGACGAGGCCGCCGCCGCCCACGACAAGGCCGCCCCGCCGCCCGCCATGGAGATCGAGACCCGCCGCCACCGCCGCCCCGCCGCCAAGCGCGCCAAGCTCGACCTCGTCATTGCCGGACAGGACCGGCGGGCGGCGGCGACACCAGCGACAGCGCTAACGTCTCTACTCACCGCCGCCGCCGCCGCCGCCGACCGCAAGCTCTTTGACGGGCTGACGTTCTGCGTGCTCTCCGAGGCCCTGCAGCCGCGGCGCATGAGCAAGGCGCAGCTGGAGGCGCTGGTCAAGCAGCACGGCGGCCGCGTGGTGCAGCGCCCAGACGCGCCGCCATTGCCGGCGGGCGGCGCAGCGGGCGACGCAGCGCCACAACGCCTGGTCGTCGTGGCCGACAAGAAGGTCGTCAAGGCGGCATCGCTGATCAAGGCCGGCGGCGTCGACCTTGTGCGGCCGCGCTGGCTGCTCGACTGTCTGGCTCAGGCGCCAGAGCCAGGACACCGGCTTCCCCTGGAGCCGGTGCATCTCCTGCATGCCACCGAGGCCACCGCGCGCGCCGCCCAGCGACAGGTCGATGCCTTTGGCGATAGTTTTGCGCGGGACGTCGACGAGGCCGAGCTCAGAGACATCCTGAGCCGCATGGCGCTGCCGGCCGGCAGCCGCGGCGGCGGCAGCGGCCCGTTTGACCGCGACGCCTTTCTTGACCGCCTGGAAGCCAGCAAGCTGGGACACGACCTCGGCCGGCTCAAGGGACTGATGTTCCGGCGCTGCTGCGTCTTCTTCGCGACGGCCGTTCCCGATGCAGCAGCAGCAGCAGCAGCAGCAGCAGCGGCAGCAACGGCAGCGCGCCCGCCATCGCCCACGGCCCTGTTGCTGTGGCGGCTGCAGAACTACGTGCGGTTTGGGGCGGGCCGGGTGGCCGATCGGCTCGAAGACGACACGGTGACACACGTTGTCGTTGTGGATGACGGCCAGGAGGATGGCGACGGCTCCGCCGGCGACGCCCCGGCGCGTGTGCTCGTCGCAAATGTGCGGTACCGCATCAGCATGAAAAAGAAGCTGCCGCGGCTGGTGCGGGCGGCCTGGGTGGAAAGGTCGTGGAAAGAAGACACTCTGGTGGACGAGGAGGCATATGCTCCGAGCTAGGGCGCGCAAAGGCCGCAACCAAATGCTGAAAGACACGAAAACGAGATTACGCATATTATCAACGAGCCTGATCAGACGAGCACGAGGACCAGCACGAAACGGGGGAATCTTGAAAAGAACGTGCGCACTGCGAACAACACAGAGACGACTATTAAGTACACGTGCTGTGAAGCTGCCCAATAATGACCTTTTTTTTTGATCACCCTCCGCGAGAATCCCTTTTCTCACACCATTGCCTGTCACCCTCCGCCAGAATCCTTTTTCTCTCACCGTTGCCTCTGTCACCCTTGACATCCTCGCCGTGGCAACCTCGCCATGGCAGCTTCGCCACGTCTCTCCCGCCCTCACTTTCCAATGGTCAGGAACAGCCGGTCGCCAATGTCGCCCAGGCCCGGCTTCAGCATGCCGTTGCTGGTCAGTTCTTTGTCGATGCCGGCGGCCCAGATGTCGACCGCCTCGGGCCACTCCTTGGCAGCTCGCTCGGCGCCCTCGGCCGCCGCCACGACAGACAGGACCAGGATGCGGTCGGCGCCCCATTCGCGCAGGGTCTGGATGGCGGCAGCGCAGGTGCCGCCGGTGGCAATGACGGGATCCAGCACAATGGCCAGGCGGGACGACGGGCGGGCCTCGGCCGTGCCGGCGACGCCGCCGGCCAGGTGGTTGGGCAGGTTGTTGTAGTACTCGACAGGCTCGAGCGAGATGGGCTCGCGGTAGAGCCCGAGATGGTGGACGGGCACGGGGGCCGGCAGCAGCGTCTGCACGGCGTCGACCATGCCCAGGCCGGAGCGGAGAATGGGCACGAGACAGATGCTGTCGGGGCTGATGTGGGAGGTGGTGTACTCGAAGCCGAGAGTCGTGACGTCCTGTGGGAGAGGGATGAGCGAGAGGAAAGAGAGAATGAGAGAGAGAGAGAGAGAGAGAGAGAGAGAGAGAGAGAGAGAGAGAGAGAGAGAGAGAGAGAGAGAGAGAGAAACAAAGAGAAACAAAGAGAAAGAACAGAGACAAAGATATAGAGTTAAAAAAAACAAAGAAAAAAAAAACCAAGAGGGGGTGGACGGAAAATCAGACAGGCACAGAACAGACAGGAGAAACAGATACAGAACACAAAACAGAACACAAAACACAGACAGCAATCGTTACAGAGACACACAACAGCCTTAAAAAACACACAAACACACAAACACACAAACACACAAACACACATACGCACACACGCACACACATACCTTTGGACCGGCTTCTGTCTTCAAAGCACTGCCCAATGCTTCGCAAGCCACCAACAAGGCAATCTCGTGAACGAGAGCCTTGACATCCTTGGTACCCGGAGTTTTGGACCGCAGCTGGCTCAGCTTGGCCTGCAGACACGGGTGCTGGGACACATGGACGTTGCTGGGAAGAGGCATTTTGGGGTGGTTTTTTTCTTTTTTTTCTTTTTGTTCTTTTATTACGATATCAGTGTTGTATGGTTTTATAGCACTTTAAACGACAGTAGCTTAAAACGGACCAATACGGAGAGGCTGCTATCTGAGGATATGACGGCCTGGAATTGCAGACCGGAGACAGTCAATGGGGAACAATGAAAGGCTGAAGAGAAAAGAAAAAGAGAGAGAAGAAGGGGAAAGAAAAGGAGAAAGGAAGAGAAGAAGGAAAGAGAAGAAAGAGGAAAGAGAAGAAGAAAGAAGACGAGTGCAGGAATTGGCAGCTTGCAGCTGTATTTATACCTTTTTTTTTTGCGAGGGATAAGCCCAGTGCGTCGACTGGACCGTTCGGATCGACTGATTGCTGCTTGCGGTTTGTGCTGGGACAGACAGGCTGGAGGAGACCTCCGTGGTCCGGCAGCGGCGACGCCACTGATAGCAGGCGCCCGACGTAATCTGGTCGTAGTAGGATAGTATGGATAGTATGGATAAGTATTATCAGTGGGAAGGAGCGAAGGAGCTTCTTTTGCTCGTGGTGGGGCAGAGGCAGGGCAGCGTGCAGGGGTCACGGAATGCCCCCATTATCGGAAGGTTCGATGGGTCATTCTAGCGTTGTGGGCGTTGTGGTTTTAGTGTCTTGTTGACTCAGCAAGCGGGCCTCAGGCTTCTACGGCAATGAGCGGGATTCTGATATGGGGTTTTTTTTACGTACTCGTACTACGTCGTAATACAGAATGCGATCTAACAAAACTGGGGGAACGAACACGCGCAGAAGTGACGGAGCGCGACCATGGACAGCCGCCACAACAGACAGCCGCCGGATGGACAAGCCCGTGGACGCCAAGATGCGACAAGAAGAACATAAGTGGCATGGCAGCGCAAAATCGCAAAAACGATGCCCGGCAGCGCCGGCGCGGTTCGCTGGAAGATGACGAGCACGACGAGCACGACGAGCATGACGAGCACGATGCCCCGGCAAGGTTGAACGAGCAAAGACCAGACGGCGTCTCTGGAGACGAGCGCGTTGCCCGGACGCTGCGCCGGCCTTCCGGCTTCATGTCCACCGACTCCATCGACTCCATCGACTACAATGTGCCCGACGACTTTGCCAACCTGGACGAGTTGGCGGCGGCGTCGCCGGTGGAAAACGCCGACGAAGACGCGGTCTACCGGCACCGCAGCAGCCTGGAGCAGACGCGCACGCGCGGCCGCGATCGCGACGTGGAAAAGGAGGCTGGCGGTGCTGGAGACGGCCGCCGACGACACGGCGCTGATACAAGCGACGAAAATACCGGCCAGCCCCAGCCACAGCCCCAGCCACAGTCGCCGGGCACTCACGTGTCCCGGCACGAGACCGAGCTCTACACCGTGGCCTACCTGGTGCTCTTTGCCCTGCTGGGCACGCTGGCCCGCCTCGGCCTGCAGGCCCTCATGGGCTACGCCGGCGCGCCCGTGACGTTCTCGTCGCTGTGGCCCAACTTTGCCGGCAGCGTCGTCATGGGCTTCCTGGCCGAGGACCGCATGCTGTTCCGCCCCAAAGCGGGCTCGCCGGCGGCCGGAGCTCGAACGGCTGGAACGGCTGGAACTGGAACGGCTGGAACAGCTCGAAATGGGAGTACGAGCGCCGACACCAATGACTGCGACAACAGCAACAGCAACAACACCTCTACCACCACCACCACCACCAAAAAAACCATTCCGCTGTACATCGGCCTGACAACCGGCTTCTGCGGCTCCTTCACCTCCTTCTCGTCTTTTGTGCGCGAAGTTTTTCTGGCCCTGGCCAACAACGCCCCGTCCGGCGCCGATGCCCCCGGCCGGCCTGGCGGCGACTCATTCATGGCCGTCCTGGCTGTCATTCTCGTGACCGTGTCGCTCTCACTGTCCGGCCTGTTTGCCGGCGCACACCTGGCCCTAGCCCTTGACGCCTGGCTGCCGTCGCTGCCGTCGCTGCCATCGCTGCCATCGCTGCCGTCGCCGGTGCGCCCCCGCTCGCTCCGTCTCGCCGTCGACCGCCTGGCCGTCTTTCTCGGCTTTGGCTGCTGGCTGGGCGCCGTGCTGCTCACTGCCCTGCCTCCAGACCGCCACGCTTCTTCTCTGTCGTCTTCTTCCTCCTCCTCCTCCTCCCCCTCTCCCCCCCCCGAAGTCTGGCGCGGCCGCGTCACCTTCTCCCTCGTCTTTGCCCCCCTCGGCTGCCTCGCCCGCTTCTACCTCTCGCGGCTGCTCAACGGCCGCAGCGCCGCCTTCCCCCTCGGCACCTTTGCCGCCAACATGCTCGGCGTCGCCGTCCTCGCCATGGCCTGGGACCTCGCCCACGCCCCCGTCGGCGGCATCCTGGCCTGCCAGCTGCTGCAGGGCCTCGAGGACGGCTTCTGCGGCTGCCTCACCACCGTCTCCACCTGGGTCGCCGAGCTGGCCGCCCTGCGCCGCCGCCACGCCTACGTCTACGGCGCCGCCAGCATCGCCCTCGGCCTGGCCCTCACAGTCGCCATCATGGGCTCCATGCGCTGGACCGACGGCTTCGCGCCGCTGCAGTGCGTGCACTGACTTTTGCGCAGGGACCTGGCAGGCAGGAGCTGAAACGAAGTGCTGTTGCAAAACAACGTAAAGGAACTGACGTTTATACCATTTTAATAGCCTATGCAAAAGAACTGCTCTCATCGTTTGGGTTTGGTTTGGCTTTCTTTTTGTGGAGAGGAGTTCTTTGGTTTTGGCTTTTTGTGGAGAGGAGTTCTTTGCTTTTGGCTTTTTTGTGTAGAGGAGTTCTTTGGTTTTGGCCTTTTTGTTGTTGAGCTTTCTTTTTCAGACTTCTGTGTACTTTTAACTTGACGTTTCATACCCATTTTGCAGCGATGGCTTGTTCAAGAGACCAAAAAAAAAAAAAAAAAAACAATTCACTTTACATTCGGCCTTCGCAGTCGTTTTCGTTTATTCCTTTTACTGCTGCACTTTCAGCCGCGTCTATGGCCGACTGGCCTCATAATTACCAACTTCGTGTCCAGGTCCTTTTTTGACTTCCTCATAAAGCCTTTCTATGTCCCCACGATGACAAAATTCAAGATAAAAAAACAAAAAAACGGAACGGACTAGGCAACGGCGGAACAATGACAAAAGCGATCAAACCATGACACCATCTCACCGTCTTTCGGCCCCTTTGCCTGACTCTTTGGCACTCTCATCTTCTTTCGGCCCCTTTGCCTGACTCTTTGGCTCTCTCATCTTCTTCCAGCCCTCAACCTTTTTTGAGTCTCTCCCCACCTCCTCTGATCCGCCAACCCTCAAGCCTTAAGTCTTCTTACTCGGAAATGCGAGCCATTCTCTTGGACATACTGCAACTTTGTGTTAGCTTTTGTCTTTTCAAAGAAGCGACGCAATCCCCCCCAAATGAAACTTACAAGTCGAAAAACGCAAACTGGCTCGGCGCCGAGCCAAACTCGTACACAAACCGACTCGCCAGGAAACTGCCGAAAATCGCCCGCAGATACGCATCCGGCACCCGCTTCATGATCGTCTCCAGCCCAATCTCCTTCAGCAGCAGCTTGGGCAGCGCATCGCCCAACACGCTCTTGCGGATCCGCTCGTCCGCCCACAGGTCCGACTTCTGCAGCTCCTCGTCCAGCGTCGTGATCGCCACCGACAGCTTGTCCGACAGCACCGAGCGCGCCTCGCCCGTCTGCTCGTGCTCGCGCCAGATCGCCTCAAACTCCAGCCGCGCGTTCTCGCAGATCTTGGCCTGCACCTCCTTGACATACGCCTGGTAGAACGCCGGCGCCTCGCCCTTGTCGTTGTGGCACATGTGCCGGCGGAACCCTGCGTCGTCAAACGACAGCGACGCCAACACCTCCAGCGACGACGACGTCACCCCGCCCTTGTTCGCCGACGCGTCCTTGAACAGCACACACCCGGCCGCCTCCAGCCGCAGCTTGGCGTCCTGCGTGATGAACAGGTTGGCGCCCTCCACAATGTACGGAATCGTCGACTTGCCGTCCTTGATGATCTTGTTCACCGACACCAGGTCGATCGACTCCGGCCGCCCGCCGCACGGCACAAACATGTCCGTCAACCCCGAGTCGCGCAGGTGGTACGTGTTGCGGAACGCCGTGCCGTTGGCCACCACCTCGCCGCTCGGCAGCACCACGTTGCTTTCGTCGCACAGCACGCGGAAGCCCGCCTTGGACAGCTTGCTGGTGTCAAACTCCGAGATCATCGCCCGCTTCTTCGCCAGCCGCACCAGCTCCGCCTTGTCGATCCCGTTGGGATCCACCAGCACGCCCGACCCGTCAATCACCGACGTGTACTTTTCGTTGCTCAGAAGAATCTCGTTGCTGCCCAGATCGCCGTCCGGCCCGCCCGTCTGCATCTTCTTTACCTGCTTCGGGTCCAGCTTCAACTTGCGGTAGATCCCTTGCACGTATTCGCGCACAGACAGCGTCGTCATGCCGTACGCATCGTGCGGAATCCCGCCCAGCGACGGCGACTTGCCCGTGAAAAACGACTTCCAAAACGGCGCCCCGCGCTGCAGCGCATGCTGCGTCGCCCAGTCCACAAGGTCGGCCGTGTTCTCGTCCGGCCCCATAAACAGAATCTCCTGCTTGCCATACAGGTCGACAATCGGATTCTTGATGCCCGGCGTCTTGGCCGGCAACAGCAGGTCCAGGATGCTGTCAATGTACTTTTCAAACGCCTCCCGGGCCTTGTCTTGCTGCTTGGGATCCAGAAGAATCACACCCTTGGACCCGCCTTCGGGAATGTCCTTGTTCTTGCGCTGCTGCGTGCTCGCCAGGCCATAGTTCTCGTCGAACAGATTGCGCGCGTTGATGCTGTAGGCCTCCTTGCTGCGCGACTTGACAATCCGAATGCCGCCGCGCGCAATGTCGCGGAAGCGCAGGTGGAAGCCGCGCGACTCCGAGCTGATGACCAGGAACATGCCGTACAGACGGCGCGGATACTCGAACTCGGGCAAAAACGACGGGTCCAGCCGGAAGCTCAGCGCCACCTTGGTTGGCGTGAAGTAGTTGGTCTTGAGCACCGCATTGTTGAAGACGCGGAACGCCGTCATGACCATCTCCTCGTGCTCGTTCAACACCTCCTTGGTGATTTTGTTCTTGAGCCCGGCGTCCGACAGAACCTCCACCGTCGGCGTCGGCGCGATAGAGTGCCGCTCAAAGCCTGGCCCCACGGCCAGGTGCACGCTGGCGAAGGACGCGTACAGCGCCCGCACCAGTTCCGGATACGACGAGATGATCTCAAGGATGTAGTCGGGCGTGAAGGTCTCCGTGCGCAACCGCCGCTTCAGCTTGGACAGCAGCAGCTGATGCATGTTGTTCTTCTCGTCCAGCGCTTCTGACAGCGATGCATACTCAGAACCGAGACGGTTGAGGAAGTGCTGCACAAACACCCACACACAATGGCCGTAGATGGCCTCCTGAAGGCTCAGCTCGCCCGAGGCAAACAGCTTCGACAGCTTGTTTTGGGGCACACAAAACAGCAGCGAGATCTCCTTTGTGATCTGGTGAATCGACTGGTCCAGGGGCGGAAAGCTCGCCGTGAGATTGGTAGCCGGCCGCAGGTAGATGCTCATAACCGTGATGCCGTTGGAGAACTGCTCGACATACTTGCGCGAGCTGGTGACCCCATAGTAGTGGTATAGGTCGCTGAGAGCGCTGAACAGACCACGGGCCGTCCGAGAGCGGAAGGCCACGACGAGACGCTTCTCTTGCGAGCCCTCAATGTCAAAGACCTCAATCACGGGACCCGTGCGGTTTACAGCTAGCTCAATGATCTCCTTGTAGATTTGCTTGGTGTTGCGCGTGGCCTTGGCCAAAAACATGCGGTCGCTGATGACTTCCATGCGAGTTTCTTTCGGATCGGCATTGGGCTCGACGAACTGGCACTGGTACACAAAGTAGCAGCGAAGTGACGCCTTGTTGCTAGAGGACGTGTCCAGAACGCCGGGCGACCGGAAGGTCTCGACGCGAAAGCGCTTGCTGAAGTCGGATCCATCCAGGTACTTGGATTCCAAACGCGTCTCATATCGCGGGCCTCCAATGGCGCTGCTGCCGGGCTCGCTGGTGTCAATGTAGATGGCGTGGTCATACGCCTCCATGTCAAGGCGGATCTCTTCTCGCTTGTCCTCGCGTGAGTGCGCGGCGACCTTGGCAGCGTAGAGCGACGTGATATGATTGGCAATGACGTTGACCTGCTCGAGCTGGAAATACACGTCGTCGATGCCAAGCTCGTTGTAAAACCACGAGATCTGCTGATCCACCAACGCTTCAGGGATCCAACCAGAGCGAAGAATTGTCTCCTTCACTGCCCGTCGTAACAAATGTCAGTTTCGAACACAGGCAAAAGATAATGGGAGACGATCTTTTCTCTGATGTTGACCTACCCTCTTTCATCTGCTGGGCCTTGCCCTTAAACTCGGGAGCAACGTAGCCAACAGTCGCGGAGCGCAGAATGCGGTGGCCATTACCGTTGGGACGGCCCAGCGGATTGCTGCTGATGTGGCTGGGCTGAGGCGACGGATGGCGCTCCTCTTGGTCTCTCAATTTACCCACCAGTCGGTTAGTGGGTGATTTTGGCGAGGCCATGATGTCGTCCTCGTTAAGAAATGGATCGACGTAGTCGGGAAACCTTGTGGGAAGGTCAGTTGTCACGAGCGTCAACATGTTGGCGGCAGCAGGCATTGTACCAGCAAAAGAAAGGCAGATGCAGATGGTCAAGATCGGGAGACCCAAAAAAGAAGGGGGTAAGAATGAGAGGTCGAAGAATGCAGTGCACTTGCACTTGAAATAACTAAAGTAGAGCCATGGAAGGCAACAATAAAGGGTGATGGAAAAGGGGGAGAGAAAAACATGGAAAACAAACAACAGGGGCTGAAGCAGAGAATGGGAGGGAACTGGGAACGAGGACTTGGAAGGGGGATTAAGGGTTGGTTGGGCCAGCCTTGTATAAGGGGTCAGACAACAGGGCTGTCAGTGATGTGAACAGTCCATTCAGCATCGACGATCATTCATCCGACCATAAAACAAGGACACCGTTTTTGTCCACCGCCAGATAGCCCATCTGGAACTAAAAAGCGGCCGAATAAGCAACGTCCCTTCCCCCCCCCCCCCGGTCCCCGCTCCCTGAATTCTTTTTAACCCTTGTTGATTGTCAACAGCAACAAGAGTTGATGGAAAGAAAACCCGAGGGGCCACAACATAAACTGGCGGTCGCGATACCTGGCCAGACAAGGAAGGTGGAAGGTCCGGCATCGCTCCAATTGTTCCACAAGTGCTCTTGAGGTGACTCAGAGGATGGACAGGGAGAATGTGCCGCGCTCGCGGGAAAGCAAACCTCCACAAACGCAACTTGCGAAAAAGGAACGGAGAGAGCTCAACCCCCCTGTTCTTGGCCCTGACTGATTGTTTCTCCGCTCCTTTTTATTTCGGGTTTCTATTTGGATTCCCTTCTCCCTCTCTTTGTTTTGCTTTTCGCCTCTCTCGGCCGGTTGCTCTTATCTCTGAGACAGCTCACCGCCTCGTGGCTTTCTTGTTGGGTTGATAAGACCCGCTTGCGGGAAGAAAAGGGATGGAAAGACCAGACGCGCGGACACGCACGTCCATATCAAACCCATACGAGCACAAAAACATTAAATCATACCTGATTTGAGTGCCTCAAAGGCTTGTTGACGCGGACAACTGGCTTTGCTGGGGCTTGATCCGATTTGGCTGAATTGCCGAAAAGAGGAACAAGACGGCAAGAACTGGCTCACGCTCCAATGGCTCTACTCCTTGAAATACCGAAGGTGGCGAGGATTATGAATTCGTTTCCGGGTTGTCGTATGCTTTTTTTGCTTCCCGCCCTCTCTGCTGTTGGCTTCGTGTATTGCTTCGTTATTTCGAAGTTTACTAGCTGCAAGCCGCCTAGCTCAGAGATATTATCACACAAAAAAGGTGGGGAGCTTTCACCGGTTGTCTGATCAAGCTGTGACGAGCCGGTTTGTAACTGTAAAAAAAGGTTGTAATAGGCGACGATCAGTCGGGATGTATGATGTTGCTCTTGAGATGAGTTAGTGGTCCTATCGTTCGGCAATGACGAAATGACGAAGGAGAAAACCCCCCCCCCCGCTAACAGTGGATCATTGGACATGGCAGCTTTATACGCAGAGGGCTGTGAAGTGAGTATTAATGATGGGATTGGGGGAAGGGCGGGAATAGGGGGCGGCGGAGTGCGCCCTGTCTCTGTGTTCTCTCTCATTGTGTGTTTGTGTTTGTGTGTATGTGTCTCTTTGTTCTCCGCCGTCATCTCTCATGTCGCTGTCAGCTCCCTTGATGGGCTGTGGGCTGTGCTGGTGGGCGGATAGCTAGCATGGCCCAAGTGGGCAAGTTTCTCGGACTGGTGCTATTTGTGGAAAAGATAGCGGCGGAGGCTTCAAGCATGCATGTGAGATACAGTGGGGTCGGGAGATAGCCAATCAATAATACTTTGCGGCTTTGATGGTATCTGATGTTGTGGCCGTTCAGCCCCAGCCGGCGAGAAAGAATCAGGTCGGGCC